>PVHT021183632.1:11361094-11378047 GCA_004024745.2 Catagonus wagneri
CGCAGTGAGAAATGCAGGGTGAGGGCCTTCCCCCGGCAGCCTGGCTCAGCCTCCTGTCCCCCCGCCGCGAGGCGGGGTTTATCTGTGTGGACCCGCAGAGGAAGGAAGCGAGTCCCCAGGAGGCAAGTCACAGAACAATAGGAAGGAAAATATGTTTTGCCTGCATCTACTGGGAGGCGGACCCCGGCCTGGGCAGCCGGGTGGCTTTCACTCTCTGGGCTGGCTGCCTCTCTTTGGTCTGGAGTTTTGTTAATATCTTGTGGTTATCCCTTTTTGTTATAAAATGTAAGAATGCATTTTAGGATGTGTCAAGATCCTCCATGGTACCCCGGCCAGTGAGACCCACTCCCCATACCTAATGGGGCCGGTGCCTCCCCTTTCCCAGCGTCCTTTGTGTTGGCCGCAGCCGGGGCCCCAGTTATTTGTGCCGTGTCTGTCTCCCCCTGGAGGCCGGCCCAGAATTCCTTGCTCGGGCCTTGTGGGGCCGCACATGGTGGGGGCTCTGTTCTCGGTGGAGCAGGCCCCAAGCCAACCTTGCTGCTAATAACAGTAACCCTTCCCACTGGGAGGGGCGCCATGGCTCTGTCTCCTGCCATCCATGCAAGACTCAGAGAGGTCACACCACTGGTCCAAAGTCACACAGCTGGAAGAGGTGGAGTCAGGAGTCAAATCCAGGCTGACGTGCCTGGCCTGTGGTCTCCCCCAAACCATGGGGGGTTCTTCTGAGCCCAACCCCCTGTCCACCAGCCTCCAGGGGGCCTCCTTGGCAGCCCCTATGTCAGGCGTGAGCAGATGCTGCTGTCCTGGGTTCATCCGTCTGTCGGTCCACCCTTCATCCACCTGTCTGTCCCTCCATCTCAGTCCTGTTGATCTGACCCTGCCCCCCGGAAGCTGACAGCGGGGTGGGGAAGCGTTCGGACCTGCACGAAGCAGCCTGAACAGCGAGGCAGCCTGTTTTCCAGTTCCGCTGTGGGGAAGGGTGAAGTTCGGGTGTGTTTGTTCAGGAGACAAAGGGCAGGTGAAACTTGGCTGCTGTGATGGAGAAAACACACAGGTCTCAAAGGTCATGTCCTGGGCGGCCCTGCCCTCCCCCAGGGCGCCCTGTCCCTCCCTGCTCTGACTCTCCTTGGCATTCACTGCCCTCGGGCAGACTCTTTATTGTTTTATTTTTTTGTCTTTTGTTGTTTTTAGGGCCATATGGAGGTTCCCAGGCTAGGGGTCTAATCGGAGCTGTAGCCGCCGGCCAGTGCCACAGCCATAGCAACGTGGGATCCAAGCTGCGTCTGCAACCTACACCACAGCTCACGGCAATGCTGGAGCCTTAACCCACTGAGGGAGGCCAGGGGTCGAACCCGCAACCTCGTGGTTCCTGGTCGGACTTGTTTCCGCTGCGCCACGATGGGAACTCCCAGACTCTCTATTTTGGTTATTTATTGTGTTGGTTGTCTCCTCCCCTGGAACATAAGACGCATGGGGAAGGGACCTTTGCCTGTGTTTATCGCTGTGGCCCAGTGCCCAGAAAGTGCCCTGTTGTTTGTTACCCGAGTGGGGGGCATGGGTGGGGTGGGCTGTTGTCTGGGGAAGACGATGCAGCTGGGGGCTGTGCGGGTGGGTAGCAGCAGTGGATCTGAATGTGAACTTCAGAGGGTTTATTTATTGGTTTATTTATTTATTTTTTTAGACTGCACCTGTGGCATATGGAGGTTCCCAGGCTAGGGGTCGAATTGGAGCTGTAGCTGCTGGCCTGCACCACAGTCACAGCAATGCAGGATCTGAGCCGCATCTGCCGCCTACACCATAGCTCATGGCAATGCTGGATTCTTAACCCGCCGAGTGAGGCCAGGGATGGGACCTGCGTCCTCATGGATGCTAGTCAGATGTGTTTCCACTGAGCCATGACGGGAACTCCCCTCCCTCCTTTTAGAACCTATGCTCCCACTAATGCAGCCTTAGCGTTTGGCCGGCCGCTCCGGCGGGAGCACACGCGGAGCCTGCCCTGAGTGTTCACAGTGGTGAGGCAGAAACTCTCCTCCTTTCGGGGATGTGGACATGGAGGCACAGAGAGGCCCCGGGGTCTGCCCGAGGTCTCAGAGCTGCGATTTGAAGGCAGGCAGCCTGGCTCCTGACCGGATGCTGAGCTGCGTCTCTCTAAAGGCCAGGATGGGCACCAGGACTGGCCTTGGAAAGGTCGCATCTGCCCTCTGCCCTCTGACGTGGCGGTGGCCACTACCAACCTGTGTGACCCGCTTACTCCCAAAGAGCTGCAGGTGGAGGCGGGCTCCCCTTCCATCAGCGCCAGCCTGTTCAAGGACAGCCTGCAGGTCTGCCCATCAGAGGACCGGAAACAGGCGGACACTTGGCCCCCGTCCCGAGGGCCACCGAGATGGGACTGCCCAGGTCCTGCCAGGTCAACCCCGCGCCCAGGCCTGCCAGCCTCCCGGCCACTCACAGTGCGTGGCCCTGGGCAAGTGCACAGCCTTCCCCGAGCCTCCGTGTCCTCGACGGGCTGCACGGGGTCACAGAGCGTGGTGCTGAGCTTACCACTGGGGTGACGGCAGTGAGGGCCGGGCTCATAGGCGTCAAGACCTGGCCCTTGGCCTCAGAGGGGGCCGGTTGTGTGAATGTGTCTGGTGATCAGATCCGGCCCTGCTGCCCGTATGGCCTCAGATGAGTCCCCTTTTCTGAGCCTCAGTGGTTTCACCTGGAAAATGGAGCCATCGGCCCTGCCCCCTCCGGGGCTGTGATAAGAGCCCCCCCTGGAGCCGGTGCAGGAGGAGCACTCGGTTAACTGACCAGGAGCCCTGCCGGCGGGGGTGGGGGGGCATGCCATTCTTTCCAGTGGTTTCCAGTGACTGGCAGAGGGAAACAGCCTCTTGGTAGAGCGGCTTTCCTGCAGGACTGCCGGGTTTGGTTAGAGGCCACGTGGGCGGCCCTGACCCCGATCCCCTCATTCCGACGCTGCTCAGGGCTGAGTGGTGCTGGGCATGGGGGACTCAGAGTGGAGGCCCTGGGTGCAAGGAGACAGACATGGAAGTGCAGGGACAGGGTGGGCCCAGGGTGCTGTGAGGGGCCTGGGGCTGCCTGGGACCTGGATCTGAGCTGCCTCTCCGACCCGCAGTCACTGGTGGCCGTCGCCATCATCCCCACCCTGCCCTGCCAACTGGAGCTCCTCGGGGACGGGGCCTGGGTTTTTGTTTTCTTTTCTTTTTACCGCTGCACCTGCGGTATATGGAAGTTCCTGGGGTCGAATCAGAGCCACATCTGCACACTACACTGCAGCTTGCAGCAATGCTGGATCCTTAACCCACTGAGCGAGGCCAGGGATCGAACCTGCATTCTCACGGACACTATGTCAAGTTCTTAACCCGCTGAGCCACAAAGGGAAACTCCAGAGCCTGGGTCGTATATGCCTGGGTGCAGCCTCAGCTCAGACAGTGTTTGTTGAATGACTAAGCGAGGGAGCTTGGAGGTTCCCTGGGCAATTCCAGGGCGGTCGGGAAGGCCCAAGGACACGGAGAATGCCTGGGCTGGGGCTTGGAGGGACATCACAGCCTCCCCAGGAGCTGTCTGGATGTCGCCTGGGTTCCAGACCTGCAGGCAGCACGGACAGGGACCAGCCCCCTGAGAGCCTGACCCATCCCGTGGCCTCTCACATACATCCTGAGCCCCGGGTCCTGCGGGCTAGGGTGGGAGGGAGTCCAGATGGGCATCGATCCGCTTGCCGCCCAGCACGGCCTCTGCCTTCGGGGTCATGGTCAGCAGGCTGCCGCTTCCTGCCCCTGCCGCAGGTATTTAAGGTCTGAGAGGAGCAGAGGGAGCTGTGGAGGCCACCCTGGTGGTGGCAGCAGGCCTCTGACATCTGGCGCCAGGCAGACTGACCCAGGGCCTTCCCCGCCACCCACGCCGTCCATGGATTTTGTTGCTGGAGCCATTGGGGGTACAGGGACAGAGGGGCCTTGCAGGGGACCGCTCCTCCTGGGGTAGCTGCTGGGGGGCCTGTAGGGGGCTCTGCTCTGGCAGCGGTGGGATTCGAAGCCTCCCCGGGAGGTGGCTGGCACCCTGGGGAAGGAGCTGGAGACTCGGGGCGGGTGATGCAGGGCCCGGGAGGAGGTGGAGGCGGGGAGAGTCTGCGTGAGCCTGAGGGGCTCGGCCCGATGCGGGCGCAGCCGAGAGGCAGGCAGGGGACAGAGGCTGGGTGGTCGCGGCCTGGCCAGGGGGAGGCTGGGAGTCCTCAGCATGGAGAGGGATGGCAGGGCCGCTGGAGGGGACCAGAGCTCCAGGAGGGTGGACCGTGAGGGCGGCAGGCCCTGGGACTGGAAGGAAGGGTGGAGGATGGGGGAGGGTCCCAGCTGAGCCCGGTCCCCCCCACCCCCAGCTGGCTGTGTGCGCCCCTGGACCAATCCCGCCTCGCTGGGTCCCCAGACTACTTTCTTTTCCCGGGAAGGGCTCCTCCCAACATCGATCGCACAGGCTGCCTGTGAAGCTATTTTGGGCAAGGCACCCTTGGCCTTGATCATCTTGTGAAATAGCAGCGGCTGCTTGTCAATATTTCTGGGAATAGTGTTATCCTCAGAAGGGGACAGGCAGAGCCGAGCCAGGCAAGACCAGAGCCCTGGGCTCACCAGCGGGCGTTCTGAGGTCCACTGTGGGCCAGGCCTGAGACACTGGCCCCCTGAGGACGAGGCTCTGAGAGGCGGGCTTGACTTGCCGAAGATCACACAGCAAGAAGGGCTCCTGCAGCTTGCCTCCAGAGCCCAGCGAGGGCCTGGCTGGAAAGGGCTCCTGCTCTGGGTAACCGGGGTCGGACTTGGGCTTTCCCCTTGAGGACTGCTAGTTTTGGAGTCAGAGACGGAGGGAGGTGGGAGACAGCAGCAAAGCCATGTGACAGTGGATGGGACCGACCTATTTCCTGGCACAGAGGCAGCCCAGAGTGCAGGGATCAGGGAGGGCTCCAGAGAGGAGGTGATATTGTGATAGAGCTTTGATGGATGAGTAGGAGTTCGATGAGGTACATGTAAGGGTCAAGGAGGATAATTCTCCCAGTCAGTCACACTTGCTTAGTCTCTTTGTTCATTCACTTACTTTGTTCTTTCATTGATGCATATTTACCAAGTCCTGGGGTACTTAGAAATAGGGTGCTGTCCCCACATGTTTTCAGGTGGCCCTTATCCCCCACCCCAGGGGTGAAATCCCAGGGCCCTGCCCGCTCACTCTGTGACTTCCTTCTGGTGGTGCTGGGGGCTTGGCTGAGACAATGGTGTCAGGAAAAGAGGAAGGAACAGGACGGTGGCACCTGGTTTTCTTTGCAGGAGGCAGAGGCCGGGAGGCCTTAAGTTTTGCAGTGTCCCCCACAAACCTGTGCTTCCAGGCAGTCCCTCGGGCAGGCCTGGGGCCACCCGGGCTTCCCCTCCTCCCAGCCTCTGCTGGGGAGGTACCCTCCCTCCTGCCTCCCATCACCCCTCTGAGCTGCAAGGTGCCGTGGCCGCCTGGCTTTGCACACAAACCCTCACAGACTGAGGCTGGAGGGCGGCTTGGCCTGGTTTGGAGACAGGACTGGTTTTCCCAAAACCTGACACCAGGGAGTTCCCTTCGTGGCATAGCGGAAATGAATCCAGCTAGAATCCATGAGGATGCGGGTTTGATCCCTGGCCGCGCTCAGTGGGCGGGGATCTGGAGATGCTGTGAGCTGTGGCGTAGGTTGCAGACGTGGCTTGGACCCCGCAATGCTGTGGCTGTGGTGTGGGCTGGCGGCTGTAGCTCCGATTTGACCCCTAGCCCGGTAACCTCCATATGCCCTGGGTGCGGCCCTTAAAAAAAAAAGGAAAAGAAATGAAACAAAACCAAAACCTGACACCAGTTGGGAGGCCAAGGGGCGTCCTCGGCTTTCAGAACGAGGCTCCAGTGGCCAGGACTCCGGAAAGACAACTGACTTGGCAGAAGTCACCTTTCCTCTCCGCGTCTCAGTTTCCCCACCTGTAAAGTGGGGGTTGCTCTGCCCCACTGATGAGACGGGTGTGGACGAGCAGGGCCAGTCGTGGGCTCTCAGGGCGAGCGCGGCCAGGGCTCCCCCCGCCTCCTCCTGTCCTCCTCACTGGTTCCTCTGGTTTCCTTCCAGGTGTCTGCGGTGTTGCTGTGGGCTACCCCCTGGACACGGTGAAGGTGCGGTCTGACCCCCACCCCGAGGTCTCTGCCTGGGTCCGATAGCCCCCTGCCCAGGACCCTGGCCTCGGGCCTACCCGTGAACCTGGGCCTCAGGTTTCTCATCTTAAATGAGGCTACCTCTGCCCTTCCCTTCCCGGTCAGCATGGCTGTGACAACCCAGGGGCTGGCTCTGTCCCTCCCCCAGGGCCCGGCGAGCTTGCCTTGGGCCTGGAGCCACCTTTTCCTGAAGCCCACTTCTCCCACAGGTCAGGATCCAGACGGAGCCCAAGTACACAGGCATCTGGCACTGCATCCGCGACACCTATCGCCAAGAGCGGGTAGGCCTGGGGCCAGGGTCCTGGGCGGGGGGCTGTCGGACCCCAGGGCTGCCACTCACCAAACAGCCTGGTGATGTAGAGCTTCTGAGCCTCCTGGATTCCTCTGAGGATGGGAGCTGGGGCGTCAGGCACATGCTCAGAATGAGGTCTGGCCTCCAGCAGAGGGTTGAAAGGGGGCGTCTGGGGCCTTCAAAGGTCCTGAGAGGGGCCTGTTAGCATCTCTGCCCCTTCCAGGTTAGGCACCCCCTGGAAACATGCTGCGTTGCGTTGTCACGGGTCCCCAGGGTCCAGCTCAGAGCCCTGCCCAGAGGAGGGTCTCAGGGACACTTATCCGAGGGAGCTTGGGGCTCAGTACCGGCCGGGGTGAGCCACAGGGAACAGCGACGACAGCGCTGCTGGTGCAACATCACCGTCCCATCGTCCGCCGCTGCCCTTGGCCCCCACCCTCGGTTCCCTCGGCACGAGCTCACGATCGCAGTCCCCAGCTGACGGCAGAGGAACCTGGGGCCCGAGGCAGTGAGTGCGAGGCAAGGGTGGGGCCCGCTCCCGGCTCAGGGCCCCTCCTGGCTGGGCCTCTGGCCTGACTCGGGCCCTTGGGTCCCCTCCACCTGCCGCCAGGTGTGGGGCTTCTACAGGGGCCTCTCGCTGCCCGCGTGCACCGTGTCCCTGGTGTCGTCCGTGTCTTTCGGCACCTACCGCCACTGCCTCGCGCACATCTGCCGCTTCCGGTACGGCCGCACCGACGCCAAGCCCGCCAAGGCTGACATCACGCTCTCGGGCTTCGCCTCCGGCCTTGTCCGCGTGAGTGGGGCGGGGTGAGGGGCTCCCGGGACTGCGGGACTGGGAAGAGGCTAGATGCAGGCTGGGGGACGGGGTGGCCACGCAGCTGACTTCCGGGGACTGAGGGACTTGGGCGCGCCAGGGAGCCTCTCTGAGCGTCTGTTTCTTCATCCGTTAGAGGCGTGCTGAGGTCACGGTGTAAAGCCCCGGGTACGGAGTCTGACAGCTGCGAGCGCCCTCCAGATGGCAGCTCATATTCTTAGTAAAATTGTCGCTGGAGTTCCCGCTGTGGCACAGTGGGGTTAAGAACCTGACTGCAGCAGCTTGGGTCACTCAGAGGCCTGGGTTTGCCCCCCGCCCGGCACCGGGGTTAAAGGGTCCCGCGAAGGTCACAGCTGTGGCTTGGATTCAATCCCCGGCCCAGGAACTTGTGTACGCCACCGTGTGGCCATAAATTTTTAAAAAATTATCATATGTTAGATATTCATATCATCAAAGCCTACATTAGGTGTTGTATTATTTTCATGTCAAACACATTTATTAAAGGACACATTCATATGTCATTAACATACTGATTATGGGATTAAGTGCTTTTGTGAACTGGCGTCGCGCTTACTCAACACTTACTCAAGACTCCGCCAGCCGAATGAGCCGCTAAAGAGAGCACTGCCTCGGAGTTCCCGTCATGGCGCAGTGGTTAGCGAATCCGACTAGGCACCATGAGGTTGCAGGTTCGATCCCTGGCCTCACTCAGTGGGTTAATGATCCGGCGTTGCCGTGAGCTGTGGTGTAGGTCACAGATCTGGCGTGGCTGTGGCTGTGGCTGTGGTGTAGGCTGGCAGTTGTAGCTCCGATTCGAGCCCCAGCCTGGGAACCTCCATATGCCGCAGGTGCAGCATAAAAAGCAAAAAAAAAAAAAAAAAAAAAAGAAAGCACTGCCTCCAGCCCTGGCTTTGAACTTCACTGTGGCTGGAGCCTCCTGGGGCCCTGGCTCCCCGGATGTCACTGTGGGCCACATGAGGTCAGAGCTGTCCCCACACCCCTGCGTCTGCTCCACTCCAGGTGTTCTTGACCTCGCCCACCGAGGTGGCCAAGGTCCGCCTGCAGACGCAGACGCAGACACAGATGCAGCAGCGGCGCCCCTCGGCCTCGGGGCCCTCGGCTGTGCCCCCTCCGTGTCCTGCGCCCCCTGTCAGTTTGGCGCCTGGGCCCAAGTACCGTGGGCCGCTGCACTGTCTGGCCACGGTGGCCCGGGAGGAGGGCCTGCGCGGCCTCTACAAGGGCAGCTCAGCCCTGCTCCTCCGGGACGGCCACTCCTTCGCCACCTACTTCCTCTCCTACGCCGTCCTCTGCGAGCTGCTCACCCCCGCTGGCCGCAGCCAACCAGGTGAGCGGGGGCTGGGGCCTGGGAAGGGGGGGTGGGGATGAGGTCACACCGCCACCCAGTGCCTCCCAGGTGGGGACCCGGGTGCCCCAGCAGGAGAGCCAGGACAGACCCGCTCTGGGCAGGTCATGGTGCTGGCCCTGGGCCCCTGCCCTGGGTGCCCCCTGCTCCCCCCTGCTCCCCTCGGGGGCCCCTTCCAACCGCAGCACTGGTGGCCTCTCCCTGCAGATGTCTTGGGCGTGCTGCTGGCCGGTGGCTGTGCAGGGGTGCTGGCCTGGGCCGTGGCCACCCCCGTGGACGTGATCAAGTCACGCCTGCAGGCGGACGGGCAGGGCCAGCGGCGTTACCGGGGCCTCGTGCACTGTGTGGTGACCAGCGTCCGGGAGGAGGGCCCACGGGTGCTGTTCAAGGGGCTGTCGCTTAACTGCTGCCGCGCCTTCCCCGTCAACATGGTGATCTTTGTCGCCTACGAAGCGGTGCTGAGGCTCACGCGCGGCCTGCTCACGTAGCTGGTCCCCGCACCCCAGGGGCCACCCGCTGCAGCTTCCAGGGCCGTAGGGGCCGGAGGAGGCGGAGGGGAGTGCCGGGGTCTGGGCCCCATGGTCCCCCCGCTCGCCCTGGACACAGCGGCAGACCATGAGAAGGGCAAGGGGCCCGTCTGACATCGGCCGGGTTGGCCCGAGGGTCACGTGGGCCAGGGAGGGCGGGCCCCTGGGACGAGGCCGCCGTCACGGGGAGCCGTCTGTGCACGTGGCCACTTGTTCATCCCAGCTTCCCTTCCAGCTTCCCCTGCTGCCCCGAGTCTTCAGGGCCCCCTCCCCTCCCGCGCCCCTCCCGCGCTGCGCTCCTCAGCGCGCTTCTCCCGCCTGGCCCCTCAGGCACTGCCAACAGGTCTCCCCATCGGACGGCGCTGATGCAGCTGTCTGGTGCCCTCCTGTCCCGTCCCGCACCGGCTGCTCAGCGAGGTGCTGCCTGGGCCACCCCGGGCGCTGGGGGCCAGGTCTGGTCACCCACCCTTGCTCTGCCCATAGTCCCCGGGGACTCAGCGAGCAGCTGTTGCCAATAAAACGTTTCTCAGGATGTGCTTGTTGTTGCTGTGTGGTCTGCGGGGCGGGTGGCCCTCCGCCAACTCCAGCTCACCCTCAGAGGCCAAGCCCTCCCAGCCTTGTGACCAGGGCTCCCACTGTGCAGACGGGCACACTGAGGCCGGCCCGGCGCTCTGGACGGGGGCCCGGCCCCGCCGCGGGGTGGTTCAGCGCTCAGCCTGCCAGTGAGACTGAGCTCCGGCCGGTCCAGGCAGCTGGCCCTCCAGTGCCCGGACCCTGGGATGCGAGCGGCCTTTGCATGGGGCCTGGGAGGGTCTGTGCACCCTTAACACCTCCGGGTCCTTACCTAGGTTTCATAACAGCTCAGAGAGGGAACCAGGCCTGCCCAAGGCACCTGGCGGGGACCGTGGGGGGATTCACACCTGCACTTTTTTTTCTTCTTTTTTTGGCTGCTCCGAGGCACGTGGAGTTCCTGGGCCAGGGGTCGGATCAGCTGCAGTCCACGTGGTAGCAGTAGCACTGCCAGATCCTTAACCCACTGTGCTGGGCTGGGGACTGAACCTGTGTCCCAGTGCTCCAGAGATGCTACTGATCCCGCGGTGCCACCGTGGGAACTCCACACACCTGGGCACCACGCGGCCTCCATGTGATGGTCCAGCTCGAATCTGCTGGGTCCAGGCCGCAGCCGCCTTGTGGTAATAAACCCAGGCAGCACCTGCCCTGACACACACATCGGCCTTGACCTGCCTCTGGACTGAGGGATCGCCAGTGCCCTGGCTGAAAACTCTCCTGTTCCTAGAATGTGTGGGCGGATCCTCTCCTGTCGCTCCTGTCACACGCACCCACGTGTTGATGCCTCCTCTGCCTGGCTAACGCCACACCCCAGAAATCGCCTCCTCCAGGAAGCTCTCCCTGCCTGAACGCCGGCTGCTTTTAGGCGTCTGAGCTCTGCTCCCACAGGGCCCTGGTACATCGTGTGGGCACTCAGGCGCCTCCTGCCCCAACCCTCCCCCACCTGAGACTGTGGACTAGCCACAGGCAGCGCGTGTGTGATCTAGACTAGATCCAGGCCAGGGCCTGGCACAGAGGGGAGTGAATGGACGCGTGAGCAAAGGGAAAGTCCCGCAGGGGATCCCGGGAAGCTGGTCAGGCCTGCGCTGAAGACGCTGGGGCGCTCTGGCCAGGTGCGGGGCGGAGGCACCAGCTGGCAAAAGGCTCCCATGTGCGTCCCGCCCTGTCCCTGCGTCCCTCTGGGAAGAAGACCGCCAGTGCGCGCACCTGCTTCGGCTCCTCCTGGGGAGGGCGGGGACCGCTGGTCCCTGAGAGGGGCCCCCGCCCTCCAGGGGTTCAGGGGTCCGGAAGCAGCTCAGCAGGAAGGCCTGGCTACAGCCTCTGGGTGGCGAGGCCCTTTGGAGGGCGGATCCAGCCCCCTCTTCGGAAAAGGGGACGTGGGGGGACAGGGAAAAGACGGGCCGGGTCCAGAATCAATGGGCCTGAGCTGGGTTTTCCTACTAAACGGGGCCGCCCTGGCCAAGCTCAGGTTGCACCTGAACTTTCAAGAGGGAGATAAAGGGAGGTGACCCGAGGCCCCCAGAGGAGGCTGACCGGGGTCACGGGGCCTTGGGCTGCATCCGCCGGCCCCTCACTGCCCCCACTCAGCTCTCCACTGCTGCCTGCTGAGCTCCTCACTGTCCCCCGACCAGCTCTTCTGGGCCCCTCTAGACCAGGTGCCTGAGGCCCAGCGAGGTCCGGGGGCGATGCTAGCCGTCTTGGGGGCTGTCACCGACCTCCCCCCTCCCCCCAGCACCCTGGGCCGGCGCGCCTGCCCACCCCACCCAGGGCATCTCTCTCTCGGGGAACTTTTAAGAATCCACTATTTCTCAGCAAAATGCAGGGGGCGGGACGGTCTGCGGCCCTTGGCAGCAGTGACCTCGGGCAGCTCACCTGACCTGTGACCCAAGGCCTGGCTACCAAGACCCACATATGAGGTGCCTTGCTTTTGTTTTACGGGGGGGGGGCACGTTTCACCCAAACACAGCCCCCTCTGTGGCCCCAGGACGACGTGCGTGCACTCCTCACGGGCGCTCGTGCTGAGTGAAGGGGCGGCTCTGCCACCTGGGACTTCACTGCGGTCCCTCCTGAGACACGAGTGCAATGGAGCGAAGAGAGGTCGCCTGAGCCACCCAGGTGGCACCTAGGTTCCTTCCAGGGCCCCTGTTCTGTCACAAACCACCTGGCCTTGGAAAAGTCACAGTCCCCTCTCCGGAGCCCCGCTTCCCCGCGTTCACTACGAGGGCGGCTGGGGCGGGCCCAGGGCTCCATCCCGGCCAGGCCCCTGTCCCTGCACAGCACCGCTCTGACCACCCCATGGCTGCCGTCCTCGTGCCTAAATGACACCTGCTTGCATCTCCACCGGCCACTGGAAACCCCAAGCGAGGTGTGAGAGCCGGCAGCGGGGAGACCGCCGGGGGCTAGCGAGGCAGGCAGGCCCCTTCCCAGCTGACTCCTGGGAGCCCCCCTCTCCGCCTGTGGCCGTCCCGCGTTCCCACAGGGCACCCACGCGAGGCCTCCGCTCACCCCTCAAACCCCGACAGAGCACAGCGACACGGGTGGGACCGAAAGAAATTTATTTGTCAAGAGTGAGACTAGAGTAGGGCACTCGGGGAGGACCCTGCGCCTGCAGAAGGGGCAGACACTTGGGCCAAGGGCTTTCCCTGAGAGGGGTCTTCGGCTTTTCCGAAACTGCACAGGACGCGCTATTAAATGGGCCTCCGGCGGACGCCCCGCCGAGGGCCTGGAGGTGGCGGCGCGCGGCCTAGCTACGTCCACCCGTCTGGGGACACAGGCAGGGCACTGCTCTGTGCAGACTTCCACGCCAGTCAAGTGTCAAAACAAAAGCATCTGCAAAGGCAACAGACTCCCCTCAGGACCGGGCCCATCAGAGCGAAGCGACCATTGGTTTTCCGGATGGAGTGTCTAGGATTATTTGGTGGAAACGAGTATTAGCGGTTCAGGGAGAGGAGCGTGATTCCTGGAGCAGGGAACATGCACGGTCTGGAGTTTAGTCAGGAACTCGCAAGTCTCACCCACAAAAGACTCAATAAAAACTGACCAGTACTGAGAAAAGGTAGCTTTCGGGCTGAGAGCTCTCCTAGTCAAATGCAAAGCAAAGCTGCTTGTAGCCAGTAATTCCTTTTAAATTTTTTGGGGGGGGGCATGGGCTGAAATGCATCTTAAGCCCATTAAGCTCCCCCACCAACTTCTCAAAGCCCTCTTTTTAGTCGTATGGCCACAGTTGATTCCGGATACACACAGGCAGACTACACATACGGCAAAGTTTTGGGGCACGCAGGGGTGGGGGGCTGTCTGGCGGACCAGCAGGGGCGGACCAGCGGAGCCCCGCCCCGCGCCCTGGGGGCCGCTTTGTGGGAGAGACTCCAGCTGGGCGGATCGGAGCGACCACGCGGTGTTAGGCAGCACCCAGTCACCCACGGGGTCACGCTCCCAGGAGACAGCGGGCCAGCACTGGTGCACACACAGGATTGCAGGCGCCAGGCCAGTAATTACCGTGAGACAGAGCCTGAGGGTGGCGGCGAGGCGACTAGCGGGATTATTGGTCAATTACAGCCCTTGGACCGCGCATGCGCATAAAAGAGCGTTACTCAAAGTCGTAGGACAGCTTCCGGGGCGTCATGAACGTTTTCGCCACCTCGTCCGTGACCTCCTTGCGCCGGGCCTGGTGCTCAGCGATCAGTGGCTGCAGCACCTCTATGAGCACCTTCTTGAGCTCGCCGGTGAGCATGGCCCCGCTGCTGTAGTCCTGCCGGGGGCAGACGGGCCGCCGTGAGACCCCGGCGCCCGCCTGCCTCCCTCCCGCGCAGCACCCACGCAGAGCCTGGCTCGCAGGCTGAGCAGTTCCAGACCCTGGACCCTCAACTATGTTTTCCTTAAAACAACCGGCAGGGGCTCTGGCGGGCGGCTGGGACTTGCCCCGTCTCGGTGAGGGGACAGCAGTCCCCCCGACCCCATGGGTCGGGGGACTCCAAGTGCTGGCCCGGTGACGGCTCCCTCCAGCCTGACCGCTTCTCTGAAGACTCTACTGAATCTTTTTATGTTTTGATTGTGAAAGTGACATGGACTCAATGAATAAACTTAATAAAGTACCCAAACCACAAAGCAGCAGCAAAGCAAAGGAAAAAATATCAGCAAAGCTGGTGCCCAGAGGTTGAGGGCCTGGTACAGTTTTTTGAGCTCTGGTTCCTGCTGCACTGTGTTTAAACACTGCTGACCTGACCGCATGGCCAGTCTGGGTCTTTCTACCCCTCTCGCCGCCCGGTGCCTCACACCTGATACCCCTCTCTGATGACCCCTAGCCGAGGTTCCCCGTGTTCAGTCTGCCCTCGACTTCTGCCCTTAGCGTTCGTAACACCACTGCACAGGGAGCCTTTCTTACGCCAGATGAGTTCCTCGCAAGAGTCTAAGAACTCGAAACCTGAGGCCAAGGCCATGGACATTCTCTGGGCTCTCTGCGCTCACCGCCAAGCTGCTGGCCCAGAGGCCGTGACGGGAATGCCAACGACCTGGGTGAGCCCGGGAGAGTCAGGGTCACCGTCACTGCAAACAGGACACAAACCTGCTAAACTGGATATGGGGACTGTTCAGCGTTGCTGCTGTCCTGTTTTAACATTTCTCGGACGACCAGTAGGTTAAGCCTCTTTGTGTGGCTACTGAACAGCAGCTTGTGTTTTCTCTTTTGTGAACTGTCTGCCCACGAGGTTTCTGGGCACGCTCAAGGGCACGCCCGACCCAGTCAACCTTCACCTCGCCTCCGCGGGGCGCCTGCCCCCCGGGCCCAGGCACTGCGGCAGCTCCGAGCGCCGTGCGACCGCCCGGCCTGCCTCACCTTCCTGATCTGCTCGAGCCTGTCGTCATCCTCCAGGAAGAAGGTCAGGTACATGAAGGACACGTCCACGTCACAGTTGCCCCCGAACTGCCGGTGCTCCTCGATGGTGTCCCTGCCTCCGGAGAAGGCGTGCTTGTTGACCTGCGCCGGCGAGAGGACGCTCAGGGGCTGGTGGGCCGGGCCGCCGCGGGTGGAGCTGCGGGGCCGGGTCCTGGGAGGGGCTGGGGGACGTGCCCCTGCGGACTCGCTGCAGAGATGGGGACAGGCGGGCGCAGAGCCCCGACCCCGCTCTCCCAGACACAGCAGACGGGGCCGGAAAAGCCCAAGCACCCGGTGCTCAAGTTCGGGGAAATGTCCTAGGGTGCCCTCAGGCTCAGGAAGAGGACGGACATAGGCCGCCTCCGGAGCAGGAGGGCCGAGGCGGAGGGGGCTGCGGCCCGGGGCAGGCGTGCTGCCCTTGGAGGATGCACGGGGCGGGGGGCGGGGGGGTGCCTGGCCCGCCTCCCCTTGGAGGATGGACAGGACGGGGCAGGGGGCCTGCAGGCAGCGCCCCACCTGGAAATATGCAGCTTTAGGAGCCGAGAGAAGAAAGACTCAGAAAGTGACACAAGGTTCTCAGGACTGAAAATAATCTTAGAGAAATCAGGGTCAACTGGTGAGAGAACCAATGTCAAAAGTTCCCCCAATGTTCTCCCAACGACCAGCGGAGGAAACCTGCTGTCCCAATGCCACCCTCATTTGTGTGTGTGTCTGTGTGTGTGTGTGTGTGGGTGTGTGTTCGAGGGACAGGGTGCGGGGCGTCACTGTCTCAGTGCAGGCATCTATGCCGCCCAGAGGCCTCCGGAGCAGGCTGCTAGAGGGGCAGAAGCAGCAGAGGACGGCAGGGCCACAGGCCGGAAGGCACAAGCCGGGTCCAGAAGCCCGTTCTTTTTGGTGGGGGCGCCGAGTGGCTCTTGGGACAGGGGAGCTGGGCTCGGGGGCTCCGACAGCCCGGGGACGTGGGAGGCTCGTCTGGCCCCACTACAAAGGGGCTGTGCGACTGGCCGCTTCTGACCCGCAACTTAACCTGGGCAGCCCGCTCCGGGTTCCGCCCACGTTCACCAGGACCTCTCGTGAGCCTTGCCTCCAGTCTGGGAGGCTCGGCATTGCTGTTCCCCTTCACGGTGGCACACGGGCAGCCACGGGCACTCACCCGAGGCAGGTAAGCGGCAGGGCCTGGACAACCCAGGGCCCCGACTCTGGGCCGGTCCCAGCTGAGTGAACACGGGGAGGCAGGCTGACCCCTCTGAGCTGCTTTTCCTAAGAACTGGACGCAGCCGCCAGGTGGTTGTCAGGGCTCCGTGGGATCACACAGGTGAGTGCATGGCAGGCGGTCACGCAGCCAGATGGCCACGTCTGTCCCCAGCACGGCTGTCCTTGTTAACCTTGGGAGGCGGCTGGCACAACGCCCCCTCTCTTGGCCGGCGTGGAGATCCTGATTCTGGAGTTGAGAGTGGGCTTGGGGGCTGAGAACAAGGCCTGGCCTGACACCGTCCTGCCCCACAGAGCGCTGGGGACACTGGTGGCCCCTGCAGCCTGAGTGGTTCCTGACCCCACACTCACTGCTCGCCCCCAACCTTCCACCTTCGCTGGTCCCTGGGGAGAGGAGAAGTGTCCCGAGCCACACGTGACCACTTCAAAACTTCTCAGAACCAAAACAGAATGACTTCTCTGCTGGAGGGAACAAGAACTGCCCTGCCCACTTCTGCATTCCACGCTCTGGAATTTTCAGCCAGAAGTGAAAGAGAAAGAAAAAGCCTTGTTTACACTAGTCTCCAACCAAGGGTGGGAAAGCTGGCGGCTGCCACTTCCTGGAAGACAGTTCTGATATGAAGGGCTCCCCATTGTCAGCCAGAATTTGGGACTTTCCAGAAGGGGCAGGGGCCCCGCAGTGACTCAGACGGCTGCAGATTATTCCTCCTATAGTAACTGCCAGCCCGCAAACACACGGTTCCAAATAAAAGGTCAACAGCCTTGTGGAACAGCGAGGGGTTCTGCACATACTGGCAGTTCCCAGTCGAGTAACAGGAGCACGGCACTGAAAGATAAGGCAGCTCAGGAGTTCCCGTCGTGGCGCAGTGGTTAACGAATCCAACTAGGAACCATGAGGTTGCGGGTCCGATCCCTGCCCTTGCTCACTGGGTTAACGATCCGGCGTTGCCGTGAGCTGTGGTGTAGGTCGCAGACGCGGCTCGGATGCTGCATTGCTGTGGCTGCGGCGCTGGCCAGTGGCCACAGCCCCGATTAAACCCCTAGCCTGGGAACCTCCACGTGCCGCGGGTGCGGCCATAAAATGACAAAAGGCAAAAAAAAAAAAAAAAA
>PVHT021183632.1:11378147-11414626 GCA_004024745.2 Catagonus wagneri
TCCCAGTGTGATTTAAAACCGAAAAACGTACAGAAAGCACCTGGCCCAGTTCCTGGAACATAGCTGGTGCTCAGAAGCGTACTAATATTTTCCCATTGTTTAACTGTAACTGAAGAAAACTGCCACGATTCTGTTTCCTGAACAGTGTTGGCGAGAAAAGCAGAGACGACAAAGCAAGCATTCACCTGGTATCTGGGGACAGGGGCGCAGCCGCCGCAGCGGGGCCCCAGGGCGCGGCTCCGCGCACGCAGGCTGCCCCCGCCCCGGGCAGTGCTCACCTTGGCCTTGATCTGCTTGGCCGTGTCCGTGAGGAAGATGGAGGAGTTGGGGTCGCTGGCGCTCATTTTGGTCTGGGCCCCCTGCAGGGCGGGGAAGAAGCTGGAGTGCAGCAGGGCCGGCTTGGGGTAGCCGATCCTGGGGGCCACGTCCCTGGTCATCCTGAAGTACGGGTCCTGCAGGGGGGAGGGCGGCGGTGAGGAGCAGCGGCCCCGGCCGGGCCTTCGCGGCAGGCAGCGCGCCAGCCTGCGCCGAGCTGGGAGAGCCCACAGGCTGCCGGCCCCCTCCCCAGGAAGAGGCCCCGGGCTCCGCGTCCTGACCTGGTCGATGGCGCACGGGATGAGGCACTGGATGTCCGTGCGCTCCCGGAAGATCTGCGGGAAGGAGCTGCTGAAGGAGGGAGCGGCCTGGACGGCGGGGAAGCTGATCTTCCCTGGAAGGAGGACAAACGCGTTTGCGCACGAGCCCAGCTCCCGCCAGCCCGAGACCCTGGCTCTCTCCCCACTGGGAAAGTAACGATACTGGAGAAAACCCGAAAACTACAGAAATGTGGAGAGAAGGAAAAACCTGTGCTCCCAATTTGTGTTTCATCTGTTTTCCCTCCATTTCACGTGCTCCGTTTTAAAGAATTTACCTATGTACTTATTTACTTGCTTATTGATGCTTTTGGCTGCGCCTACGGCACGGGCGCGTTCCTGGGCCAGGGGCTGAACCGCACCGCGGCAGCGACGAGGCCGGGCCCTTAGCCGGCCGAGCCCCCAGGGAAGCCCACTCTCTCCGTTTTAGCTGGACTCCTCCCCCAGCCTGATCCTACAGGTCCCACTCTGCAGCACCGGGACACTGTGTGCGACCCTGCAGGCGGCGCCCAGGGCGTCAGCCACTCCACCCGCTGGGCCAGGTCAGGTCTTCCCTCCTCAGTAACCAGGAGTTATGCTATCTTGGTACATAAAACTGTTCTCAGTATTTTGGATGCTGCTGTTATTAACACTGGTAGTGCCACTTACTTAGACCCGCGGCAGTGGAATTTGGGGGTCAAAGGGCATGGCTCTTCATGTGACCCCTGACACACGGAGCCAGGCCCGGCCACCCCACCACACTGCTCAGGGGTTGCCGGCGGCCCGGCACAGCTCCAGCCCCGGACTCCATCTCAGTGATGTCCTCTCCCGGCAGCCGTTTCCTCCCCTCTTCAGGAACAGACACCTCACTTCTGGGGTCTGGCCTTTCTCTGGGGGTCCACATGGGCAGCTGCCATCGCCCCCAGATGCCCCCGTTAGAGCACAGAGTGGCGGCAGCCATTCCTGCATGTGGCACCAGGCTCTGGCTCAGGGCCTTCCCTGGGTGTGTCTATGCCCACAGCTCCGTGGAGAAGGTGTCCCCATTGTCCCCAGGTGGACACTAGGCTCGGAACACCCCCTGGCTTCCCAGAGCCAGTGCACAGCCAGCAAGTGGCTGAGCCAGGATTCAAACCCGAGTCTCTGGGCAGCAAAGCACGTGCAGTCGGCTGTGACCCCCGCCCCCGCCTCCTTCCTCGCTCCGTGCAGCCCCCATGGAGACCTCTCCCCACTGGATGCCCAGACTCCCAGGATTAGAAACCCTTCTGGAAGCACAGCTTCTCCCCGGCTGTCAGGAATGAATCTGACGGAAATATCCCAAGGCTCTGCTTGTGGGAAAAGCCCTGTCACCGCACTCTGCACTCCTCCCGCCAGCGCCTGGCCTCGGGCCCTGGGGCGTGCCCCACCCAGCAGCCGCCTGGGCTCTCCTCCCGAGCCTGGCTCTGTGCTCACCAATGCAGTCGCTGTCGGTGAAGCCGAAGATGCCTTTCACTTGGTTGAAGGTAACATGCTTCTGAATCTTCAGCACATTCTTGTAGAAGCCTGGGCTCATCCTGCAGAGACAACCAGCGTCAAAGCCCAGCCCCAGACGGTGGCGTCCTCGCGGGCAAAGCCCCGCTGGCGTACCCAGGTTGGGACCCCCGGGCGAGGAAGGTGCTGGGACGCCCTCTGCAGGCGCCTGCAGCAGGCAAAGGTGACACATTGCACCTGTGGAGGGACAAGGCGGGGAGGGAACAGGAATGAAATCAAGGCAAAGCTCATCAGCCAGTGAGGCAAGAATGCACCAGATTACTTTCGGGGCCAACAGGATATACGGGTCACGGGCTGAGCACGTGGGGCTCCAAGTCTGGGGCAGCTTTTCTGTTGAGACAGACTGTGCTCTGCTGTGGGAGATGACACTGACCCTGACCCTGGAACAACACAGGTCCACTTCTCTGCTACCCAGTCTGGCTGGCCGATCCTCGGATGCGGAGGAATCTAAGGTATGGAGGGCCGACTGGATTAAGCTCCTGCTGGTTCAAGGGTCAACCGTGTTTGCAACCTGTTGCTGGATGGAGTGTCTGGATAGAAACTGCTGGGCCCAGAAAGGAGGGCTTCTCTCAGTGCATCTGGGCCTCTCTCCACTGTAGGCAGCGCCACCCCACCCCAGCACCGTGGCTGGTGCTTTCCTGGAGGGCAAGGGGTGGGAATACGAGGCCTGGATCTGTGGCAGCCAGTCTGCTATCAGAGGGAGCTGGACTGAGGATAAGGCCGGTGTAGGGGAGGGGGTGGGAGCCCAGAGGGGCCTCTTACACTACATCTTTCTTGCAGCATATGGAAGTTCCCAGGCTAGGGACTGAATCAGAGTTGCACCTGCTGGCCTACACCACAGCCACAGCAACACCAGATCCCCAACCCACTGAGCAAGGCCGAGCATCAAACCTGCATCCTCAAGGATACTAGTTGGGTTCCTTATCACTGAGCTGCAATGGGAACTCCTACACTGCATCTTTTGACTAATATATTTGGCAGCTTTTCCTCTAGGCCCTATTATGTGTCAGTCACCATAAAGACAAAGAAAGGAAAAAGTGGGAAAGCTCATGTTCACTGCTGTGTGGCAGGAGCTGCGCACAGGTCACCCCCAGCCCCGCCTGCCCGAGCGTAATGAACATATCAGAGAGCAGAGCGCAATAACCGTCCAGAACGGCTCGCTCTGTCATCCTGCTAGAATGGTAAACAGCTCGGTCCTCAGCTCTCCTGGCGGACAGCAGCAGGACTCATGCTGCTGACACTTGCGAGGATGAGCTGTCTGCCACCTGGGGAAGATGGGCCAGCACAGGGGTTGGGGTTGAGGTCACTGTCAAGACTAATCCCCAAGGCAGGTGGGCCGGGAGCCCCTTTCTCTTCCTGGGGTCACTGCACACGACAGCCCTCCGCCCCAGGAGGAGGGGCGTCCACAGTCTCCCCGGCGTCAAGGCGGTCCTCTCAAGACCACAAGGACAGGCGGCTTCCTGGCTGCACTGTGAGCACGGCAGCGCCGCCCGGAGGAATGTCTGTCCCCAGGGCTTACCCCAGTGAGGAACACTGAGGCTTTGCCCTGGGGACAAGGAACAGACCTGGCTGCACCCTGTAAGCGAGGTGCTGCCCTGCCCCTCACACTCCCGTCCGGGTCTCCTCCCCCAGGCAGGCGACCAGTGGCAGCGCTCTAAGTTGGAAGAGGCTTCAGAGAGGAACACTGAGCACGCTGCAGGCGCCAGGCGCGCTCGAAGCACCTCCCGGCCGTGACCTAGTCCTCAGGAACTGCAGCGCAGGCACCGCCCGTCCTGGCCGCCAAGGTAGCCGCTTTTCACTCTCACTGCCCCTTGGTCCTCACAGCTCTCAGCACCACCGGCCCGCGGCCCGTTAACTGCACGGCTCCTCGTCAGAGAGAACCTGACCGAGCGGCGGCCCGCGCATCCGCCCGACACGAGTCTATGCTCAGTACTCACTGCCCAGCTTCACAGGAGCTGACAGTCGGGACGCCAGGCCAGGCAGGGTGCTCGGAACCCCGCCGCCAGACCACCTCTCGCTGGCGCCACGTCCCCCGCCACAGGGAAGTGGGGGCAAGCGAAGGACTTGCTGGGGTGAATGGAACCCATGCGGGACAGAGCCGGGCTGGGCACTGGCCCTCGGGTTCCCGCGGCAGTGGGGGCACCGCGTCTCAGGGCTCAGAACGTCATCTGCTGAGCAGAACAGCGTCTTCTTTAGACCAGGGCTACGTCTTACTTCTCTAACACACTTCTCGGTGGGCATTTGGGATGACGTTCAAGACTGCAGAGGTTACAACTGAAGGACTTTCAGAAGGAGGTATTTTGACCTACGAAATGGCTGATTTAAAGAACTAGACTGTGAGGGAACTGTGTCACCAGCGAGTCTTTTCTCTGTGGGGAGAAGGTACACTGAGAACGAGAAAGATGCCCGAGATGGCACAACTGACCGGCCCGGGAGAGAAACTGCAATGCAGATGCACAGCCGGCACAGCCGAGGAAGGAAATGTCACTGCCAAGGAGACCAGAACACGGGATAACACTTAACAGAAGAAGGAAAACACTCCCAGCCCTCACGGTACTGCAGCTGTAGCTGTGGTCACGCCAACCTGACGCCCGCGACCCACATCGGCTCACTCCTTACCCCATGTAGTCAAGGTCGGAGAAGATGAAGGTCTTGTTGATGTCAAAGCCGCAGGCAATGATGTCCTTGGCATTCTCCACAGCGTAGCCGTAGGCCTGGTCCAGGGTCAGGTCCTTCCAGAGGTACTTCTCGTCATCCGTCATCTGGATGACCAAGGGCACGTTGAACACATCCTGCAGCCACCTAGGAGACACGGGGGATGGTGGCTGACACCCTGTGCCCAGCAGAACCCCCCCACGCTGCCTCTGAAAACACAGTTCCTGCTAAAAATGTCAAAACTTCCCTGTCCTCAACACCCCACGCTCCGGCCGTGCTGGGAATCCGGCTCTCGTTAGTAAGGCCGCCACCATTTATTAACTCGGAGGGCCCTGCATGCCAGCGCTGTGCTAGCTGCTTTGCAGACCTTTTTTCGGTCGCACCTGCAGCATGCAGAAGTTCCTGAGCCAGGGACTGAACCCATGCCACAGCTGTGACAACGCCGGCTCCTTAACTTGCTGAGCCACCAGGGAACCCTGCAGGCCTTACTTTGAAGGAACAAGGTGGACTGAAGCCACCAAGGCGCCGGGTCCCCAGACCCTGGCAGTTCAAGTAGCGAACTCGTACTGTCTCATCAGTCCTAGACAAGGATTGGGACGAATACATCTTTTCTTTTCTTTTTCTGGGCAAAATCACACATTCGTTACCTATGACCGGCAGATCTGTTGCTGATTTATTCCTTCCGTGTTTCAAAAGAATTTCAAAATAACAAAATGATCAGTAACAGGCCAACGTCTCTGATTCAGGAGTACAAGCGAGAAGAGCCGTGCACGCGGACACCTACTTTGTGAAGATGAACGGGATGAGGTGGCCCACGTGCATCGCCTCGGAAGACGGGCCCCTGCCCGTGTACAGATAGAACGGCTTCTTGTTTTCGTAGGCGTCGAGCACCTGGTTCATGTCTCTAACGGGAAAAGGAGAAAGCAGTGTGAGGTTCTGGGAAGAAAACCATGGTGTGAATGGCTGTCTGGGGACAACGCAGCAAACAAACAACCCGACTGTCACCATGGCTCGCTATCCTTGGTGCTTGTATATCAAAGCGACAGGAAATGTCTCAACTGGTTTCTCCTGCGATTTAAAGCATGAGACATGCACGCTGGGGATAACGTGCTTCAAAGCTGGATATGGCCGGGTGGCCACTGGATCTCTGGGACTTCTTCCCAGTGTCATGCTGACATACTGTCCACTGCAGCGCCTGGGAGTGACACCGGGCCAACACGCCCAGGCCTTGCTGAGAGCCACGTGGCCCTGAGGCTCTGCCAACCCCGACTGGCGAAACGCAGCCCCGACTCAGGGAGGGCTAAGGAATGTCCCCAGCTGGAGACGGGATTTGGGCCCACCAGCTGCACTGGGACCAGCGATCTTCATCTGGGAGTTATTCCAGAATCGTCCACCTCCCTGAGGCCTGGGTCCTCAGACACGGCGCACGCAGGGCCTCCCTCCTGGCCGTGCTGTCTCCACACTACTGCCGCCTGTGCCCTACCTGCCAGACTCGTGGGTCTGGGGCCACGTCTGGGAACACGTATTTATAAAGCCCCCGTCAGGGACTGCAATGTCTGGCAGGTGTGAAACCAGCCTCCTGAGGTGTGAAGTTCTTTGCCTCTGGGGAAAGTGGCCCCCAAAAAGAGGAGCGGCTGCCTTTCCAGGGGGCAGGAGTTCTCAGGAGGAGAGTCCCGACGACAGCGCTCTGCTGACGCCTCCTTACGCCCAAACCGAGGGCTAACGGTGCTCGGCTCTGCGCTGAAGGGATTATGAGTATTCCGGTTTTTGTGCTGATTTCTAACCCCCCCCCCCCACGGAATGATCACACAGAGGTTCTGAAACGGGCAAGAACAAAACACTTGATTTCGGAAGAAAGAGTCCTTTTTTGTTCTCACAACTAACCAAACCAAACTTTTATCATCTTACAGAAGACAGCGGCACTTGAGGCCTCTGCGGGGTGTCTGAGAACACACTCTGCTGTGCCAGAGAGGGCAGGGCGCCGACCAGGCTCCCCCTCGGAGCTCAGCAGGCACCCCTCCGCTGCCCAGTCAACTGCCTGGCACCACAGCTCGACAGTGTGTGGCAGATCTCACTGGACGCCTCCTTTCCAGATCAGAGAGGCGTTCTCAAATTTGAGAATGGCCAAAGCTTCAAGTCCTACGCCTCCCCAAGCCGAGTGCTTCCAGGATTTCTACAGTAAAGTAAATAAGTACAAGGGCAAACTTTAAGAACTGCATAATGAGAAGCTAAAAAATTCTTGATTTAGGATCAGGAGTCCCTGTTATGGTGCAGAGGAAATGAAACCAACTAGTATCCATGAGGCTGCAGGTTCGATGCCTGGCCTCACTCGCTGGGTTAAGGATACAGCGTTGCCGTGAGCTGTGGTGTAGGCCGGCAGCTGCAGCTCCAATTCGACCCCTAGCCTGGGAACCTCCATATGTCATGGGTGTGGCCCTAAAAAGATAAAAAGAAAAAAATCTTGTTTTAAGATCAATAAAACTGGTAAACTTTGAGCCTAAAAAGACAAAACAAAACAAAACAAAACTCAAACTACTAAAATCAGGAATGAAAGAAAGAGACAGCACCACTCATCTTACAGGAACGAAAGTGTTACCGAGTACTGTGAATGCTGTATGCCAGCAAGTTAGACGGCCTTGATCAAACAAACTGCTAGAGAGAAACAGACTACTAAAACTGACTCGAAACAGAAAATCAGAACAGGTGTACCACAAGCAAAGAAACTGAACTAGTAATAAGGCAAAGTCCCACAGAGAAAAGCCCAGGGCCAGAAGGCTTCACTGGTGAATTCCATCAAATTTTCCAAAAAGAATTAACAATCATTCTTCACAAACTCTTCCAAAAAAATTAAAGAGGAAATACTCCTCAGCTCATTCTATGAAGCCAGTATTATTCTGGTACCCAAAGCAAAGACACCAAAAGAAAGCTCCAGATCAATATCACTTATGAATACAGATGCAAAAGTCCTCAAGTCACCAACCAAATCCAGCGACACAGAAAAAGGATTACACCATAATCAACTGGACTTGGTTCCAGGAATGTAAAGTTGGTCAACACACAAATCAAGACCTTTTGTTTTTCAAAGGACACTGTCAATAAAGTGAAAAGCTAATGTACAAAATAGGAGCAAGTATGTGCAAATCATATATCTGATAAGAAACCAGCACCCAGAAGATATAGAGAATTATTGTAACAATAAAAAAGCTGGCAAAGGATCAGACAGACATTTCTCCAGAGAATATCCAAAAACTGCCAACACCCACATGAAAAGATGCTCAGCACCCTTAGTCATTATGGAAACACAAGTCAAAGTCACAGTGAATGAGTTCCCGTCATGGCTCAGTGGTTAACGGATCCGAAGAGGAACCATGAGGTTGCGGGTTCGATCCCTGGCATCGCTAAGTGGGTTAAGGATCCGGCGTTGCCGTGAGCTGTGGTGTGGGTCGCAGACGCGGCTCGGATCCCGCGTTGCTGTGGCTGTGGTGAAGGCCGGCAGCTACTTCTCTTGTTAGACCCCTAGCCTGGGACCCGCCATATGCCGCGGGTGCGGCTCTAGATAAAGGCAAAAAGACAAAAAAAATCACAGTGAAATACCAGTCCACACTTAGTGGGACGGTTATAGAAAACAAACGCAAAATGGAAACTAACAAGTGCCGTCGAGGCTGTGGAGAAATCAGAACTCCTGTCCGCACCACACTGTGGGACTGCAAAATGATGCAGCTGCTGTGGAAAGCGGTGTTTGCGACCCGGCAGCCCCTCTGCCACGTGCGCGCACCCGAGAACCCGAAACACACGTGACGCAAACGCTGCTACATGGTCGTTCAGGGCAGCATCGCTGGCGACCGCGGAGCGAAACAAGCCCATACCCGGCACCTGCTGACAGGCAAATCCACAGACACAAGAAGTAGGCTAGTGGTTGCCAGGGGACGGTGGGAGGGCGGAATGGGAGCGACTGCTCCCAGGTGGAGGGTTTCTTTGGGGTGATGAAAATGTCCTGGAATTAGACAATGCTGATGGTTGCACAACCTAGTGAACAAGCCGAAACCACCGAATTACACACTTTGATACGGTGAATTTTAGGTTATGCGAACTCAGTCTCAGGTAAGGAAAACACGGGTTATATCCTGCCCAGGAAGAGGGCTGAGCGGGGCTTGGAGTTGTCTGCACGTTGAACTGGAAGGGCTGGGCAGGCTGCCGAGTGCTGTCCTGTGTGTGCCCCCTCCAACTGTGACGTGTGGGCAGAAGAGAACGACTCCACCTCGGGCCTCAGACGCCGTGAACACGGCCTCACAGACCGCTGTGTGAGGGGACGTGTGCGGCGGGGGCCGGGAACCCTTTGGAAGGTACCCGCTCTCTGAGGTTATCTGCGTGGAACTTACGGCCTCGGGCAGGGAAGCTCTGTTCCTCGCTCGCGCCACTGGTTTCTCTTTGGAGGTTATTTACGAGTGGCCAGAACAATAGGAGGAAGCCTAGGTAACTTCAGGAAGCCTCCCGCTTATCTGGTGGGAAATGCTGAACTTGGACGCGTTCGTCTCCTGTTTTATGACACTTATAACTTAGAGCACATGACCTGGCACGAACCTTGTCTGCTGTGTACCTGACCTCCACCTTGCGAGCTGAGCAGGTCACAAATGAATAAACTAACGAGGGCGGAGGTGCAGGGCCGGCGCGATC
The DNA here is from genome assembly GCA_004024745.2 of Catagonus wagneri. NCBI lineage: Eukaryota > Metazoa > Chordata > Mammalia > Artiodactyla > Tayassuidae > Catagonus > Catagonus wagneri. Next base: position 11,387,615 of record PVHT021183632.1, read on the forward strand.
CCACAGCTGGTTACCGACAGGGCGGGGGTGGAACCCACTGGCCTTCTGCCAACTGGCGCCCACTCTCCTCGAGGACCAGGTGGCCTGAGGGAGTGGTGTCCTGGTCCCTTGTTCACCAGAAGAAGAGGAGGGGAGCCCCGACCTGTGCGAGAAGAAGATCCCTCTGCGCAGGAAGCGGTGTGGCCTCTGGCCCGTGGCTCTCTCTATCCGGTCTATCAGCTCCTTGTCAATTTTACTGCTTCCGAACCGAACTGGAAAAAAGAAGAGACGCGATCTTAGGTGGTGGGCGGTTTGGGGATCTGAAAGGAGAGAAAGGCTGGTGAGCCGCGCACAGCCCTAACAGCCCCGATCGGCTTGAGCCCCTTGGCTGGTCCCTTCCGCCAGCCACAGCAGCAGCACAGGAGACGGACCGCAGGACAAAATGCTCTTTCGTCTGGGATTAGGCTCTGCTGGCAAACAGTCCCAGAATGCCGTCTGGCCGGTAACTTTAGGCGTCCCCCCAAGGCTGCTTACTGCCTAGCAAGGTAGAGCCGGCACGCGAGCCGTCGCTATGAGCGGCCTTTAACCGCGTTAACGCCTGTCCCACCGACAGTCTGTCCATCAATCACAGAAAACGGCTTCGACCTGGATAAGAACGTTCTCGCTATTTCTTCTCCGACAGCCATCAGTGGCCTCAGAGGAAGGATTTTCCTGGGCAGGACCACCTCCCCGCCCCAACCACGAAGGGCCTGGGAGTGAGGACCCGCCACCTGTGAGAAGTCACCCTCCTCAAGCTGACGTCAAGCTTTTTAGCTCCATACTCGGTATCGCTGGAGGAGAAGCATAAGTCATCTATGGCTGCCTTGCAGCCACTAAGAAGTGATAATTTAAATGACTGCAAAGATGCCCGGTTCAAGAGTTCCCGCTGTGTGCGACTGAGGGATTGGCTGGGCCTCTGCAGTGCTGGGATGCAGGTTCCTTCTCCGGCCTGGCACAGGGGGTTAAAGGACCTGGTGTTGCCAGAGCTGCAGCTCAGATCTGATCCCAGGCCCTAGAACTCCACAATGCCACAGGGCACCCGCCGAAAAAGAAAGAAAAAGAAAAGAAGACGCCCAATTCCCAGTTCAACGGACCTTCTCCAAGTTCTGAATTGCTCAGAGAAAGGAAAAATCTTCTACTAAGCTGGCTCATTATTTTGAAAGGCATTTTATATTGCGGTGGTGATTAAAAACAATCCTTTGGGAGTATAATGCCCCACCGAAAGATCTGAGGATCTATTCTCCCCTTGGCGTTGAAGCTTGGTGGGATCTATGATCAATTCAGATTAGAAAACATCGGTGGCAACACATCTAAAGAGCTGGGGCTCTTCCCACGACGTACCAATGAGCTTGTCATAGTCAATGCCTTTCGCGCTGCTTGTCTGTACCGTCCACGGGTCCACGAAATCGTCTCCTGCTTCTGTAGCATCCAGGCCACCGTCACTCCCGGGTGCCGGGTTCCCCGGAGGACAGTCAGCCTTGTAATCCTCCCCCGTGGCAGCTTTGTAGCTCATTTTTAAGGATAACAACACTTTTACCGCAGAATCAATTTCATCCTGTACAAAGGAAACAAGGGAGAAGGCCAAAGATATTAGAGCTGGAGCTCCCTGTGGGCTGCAGTGGAAAGGAGTCTAACTGGTATCCATGAGGACACGGGTTCAATCCTCGGCCTCAGGCACTGGGTTAAGGATCCCGTGCTGCTGTGGCTGTGGTGTAGGCTGGCAGCTGTAGCTCCGATTTGACCCCTAGCTGGGAACCTCCATATGTTGTGGGTGCGGCCCTAAAAAGCAAGAAAACAAAAAAACACAACAGTTACTATTTGCTGAATGATATCGACGCCACGTGATAGGCCTTGTGTGAAAGCTTTCACATCCATTTCTTCGCTTAGCCTTACAACCCTGTGAGGCAGGCCTCACTGTCACTGTCCTTTCCCAGTGGAAGAACTGACGCTCAGAGAGGTGAAGCAGCTTGCCCGTGGACACACAGCCAGTTGTGGGCCGAAAGTACTTCTGTCTGTTGTTCTAGTGCTGTGAATTACTGCCACAAACACTACAGGGAGGTGCAGCGGCACCACGTACACTGCTGTTTCTGACAGGGTTCCTATGCTAAATATTTCTTACATGCTGCCGATGCCAGAGAACTTACGTGACCCGCTCTACTAACCGAGTACACTGAGACTTGTTTTTACAATACACACAGGTTGAGATGAATATTTATGGAAACTTGAACAAAGATGTCACCACAGAGAGTAACAGCAACTCAAGCAGACATCGTGAAAACAGATAAAGGTGAGGGGAAAAACACAGACCCTGGGGTCATAAATTAAGGAGGGGTTCACTGGAACCAGTTACACTCCCGCGCCGTGGGATCTTCCCAAGGCTGTCCAAAGCGTCTGCATATTTAGCGCTTTAAAATAAGTGTGAAATGTATCCCTGGGTATTCTGGAAACCTAAAAACCTCCTCTTGCAGAAGTCCACACTAGCCACCCCTGGAAGCCTGGCGTTTCAAAGAGCAAACCTAATTAAGCAGATTAGTCATGCTATGCCCCAAAGCTGCGCTCCTATAATTGGTCTTGCTGGATTAGACTGCAAACAAAGAATATACACAGTCTCGTTTGCTCGCCCTGGGAGATACACACATTCCCACTTAGAGTTTCCACACAACGTGCTATAAGCCGGGCTTCCCAGTGGAGAAACGGAGCCGCACCAAATGCCTTTCAGTGAGAGCTCGGGTCCCGCCCCTGGGCCACAGAGTTCTGTTCCTGCAGGGGTTTCCAGACCCAGACTGGTGTTTCAAACTCTGGAACTGTCTGGAAACGTCATTTAAATGAGTCGGAGCTGTGAGGTCAACAGCCTCACGGATGCAGCGCACAGGAGACTGGACGTCGGCCCACCTTAGACAGGCACGCGTTTTACTCACCTCCCCGCTGCGGCGCCTGCCACAGAAGAAAGGGTCAGCAAGTGCGAGCTATCATATTTCCCACGGGGGAAGTGTCTTGCTTTGAAGTGCCTTGCAGTCAGTACCCTTTCATCACTGGCTGTGTTGACATTTCATACTCTATCTGGCCTAACTCAGCTTGCAACGAGATGGCCTCTGAAAGTCAAACATTTAACCAGGGCCCTAGCTCGAGGACTGTCCATAATCTGGAAAGGGATTGAAACAGAGAAGAAGGCTCGTCTGTTTCCTTGTTCTCAATCTAACATGGACCGGGACATTAAAACAGATCTGAAAAGCTGTTCGGAGAAAAGCCAGACCCAAAAGACTACACACAAACATGAAACCTGATTATATAAAAGTCCCAACATAGGCAGAACTCTCCATGGGGGGCGCTGGGGGAGGCCTCTCTTGGGAGGCAGAGGCGGTGACTGAAGGGGCCGCTCCCCACCTGCACGCGGTCGCTGGTTACACAGGTCTGGTCATTTTGTGAAAATGCAGTGAGCTGCCTGTTAAAGATCTCCATGCTTTTCTGAATGAAGGGTGCATTTCAATTTTAAAAGTTTACCTAAACTAAAAGGAGGAGAAAAAAGGCTCCGTTCTCTATCTTAACCCCTACGATCCCGCGTCACCTCAAGTCCTGCTCGAACTGTCTGCCGGGCTGTGACCCATCCTCCGAGAGACGCAGTGGGTGGAACCAAAAGATGGCTGAGGACCCTGCCCGAGACCGATGGCAGGGACAGTGGAGGAAGAGCCCACGGCAGCCACTCTGGACCGCGGTCCCCAGTGAATCTCTAAAACATCAGGTGCTTCCTGGGTAGCACACTGCGGGGTCAGACACCAGTTTCCTTCAGTTAAGTGTAGGTCTCATCGCGCGCCCCGGCCTCTCCTGTGAGCTGCTGGCTGAGCATCAGTCAGAAACCACCCTTGGAAGAGCTAAGCTGTGTCACGTATTACTTGTTTGCTAAACTGATGAACAGACCTGGAGTCACTAAGAATTACTAAAACCGCATTATTCAAATTTAATGTTAAATGACAAAAATACCCCTCTCAGGTTTCTAAAATGGGTTTAGAGAGGAAATGATCATCAGCATTTGGATCCTTTACTTAAGTTTTTAGATTAAAAAAAAAAAAAAGAAATTACTCTCAGCCATTGGCTCTACCTGGCGTGTAAACTTCTTTCTGTGAATAATCAATTCCTTTTTTTTTGATATCACTATTTACTTCTTTTAAAATGTAATGAGTTATTTGGGCTTCAAAGGGTCAACACAAACCACTGGGACGGGTGTGCGACGGTTGACACCATCTGGTGAGAGCCCGGGAAGAGGTGCCGGGAAAGGACGACGACAGGGCTGGGAAGTGACGGCCGACACAGGGTGGCAATGAAGAATCTGGGTGACCCTGAACGAAAGGAGGTGCTGTGTGCCAGATGCAGGCTGCCTGGACTGCACTTCTGACGGCCCCCGAGGCAGCAGCAAGAGGTCTCGCCAGCGAGGACCAAGGAAATGGGAGAGGACGGCGGCAGCGAGACCTCGGGAGCCGCAGAGCAGGTGCGCGCCTGCACCTGACAGCGCGGGGAGAAGCCAGTGCTGAGACCACACGGGAACCCTGGGCAGCGACTGGACTTAGCGCTGCGGAGCCCCCAGGAGGCTCGGGCACTGGCAGCCCTAGATCCTCACAGAAGTGAGGGTCTGAAAGTGTATTATAAAAACAGAAGCCAGAGTTCCTGTTGTGGCTCGGCGGTAATGAACCTGACTAGTAGGCATGAGGACTCAGGTTCAACCTCTGGCCTCGCTCAGCTGCAAAGGGCAGCAGCCAGATCCATGCGCCCCCGACAGCAAATTGGAGGCACCCTCCTGGGGACTCTACTAGCCTCAAAGACACTGCAGGCCACCCCACGGAAGGGAGCAGTCGGGCTGCTGTCGCGGGAAGGCAGGGCTGCAAGGTCAGCTTCCGACCAGCTCCCAGCGGCCCCTCCAAGACAGAGCGCACGGCCGAGCATCACTGAACACCTGCCCACCGCATCCAATGCAAGAGGCAGAAGAAAAGAAAGTTAATTTGGAGCAAACTGAGTCTATAAAGGGGGCAGAGGACAACAGGAAAACCATCATCACGATCTCAGAGGTAACTGGTGTTCCCATCATGGCTCGGTGGTTAACAAACCCGACTAGCATTCATGAGGACGTGGGTTTGATCCCTGGCCTTGCTCAGTGGGTTAAGGATCTGGCGTTGCTGTGAACTGTGGTGTAGGTTGCAGATGCGGTTCAGATCCTGTGTTGCTGTGGCTGTGGTGTAGGCCAGCAGCTGTAGCTCCGATTCGACCCCTAGCCTGGGAACCTCCATAGGCTGTGCGTGTGCCCCCCCCCAAAAAAAGACAAAAAAGAAAAAAGAGATCTCAGAGGTAGAGGGATGCTGGACTTATGAAATAAGAACAGAGGAGTTCCCGTCATGGAGCAGTGGAAACGAATCCCACTAGGAACCATGAGGTTGTGGGTTCGACCCCTGGCCTCGCTCAGTGGGTTAAGGATCCAGCATTGCCGTGAGCTGTGGTGTAGGTTGCAGACTCGGCTTGGATCCTGTGTTGCTGTGGCGTAGGCTGGCAGCTGTAGCTCTGATTCAGCCCTTAGCCTGGAACCCTCCATATGACGCAGGTACAGCCCTAAAAAGACAAAAAAAAAAAGGGAAAACAGAGTCATTGAGGAAAGGAATATTCAGAGATCAAATGAGTTCTTGGAAGTCAAAAATGATGGGATAAGTGAAAAACAACAGGAAGGTTAGAAGCTGAGGAAATGTACCTGAAAGAACAAAAGGAAAAACGGGATTTCTTGTTGTGGCTCTGAGGTAACAAACCCAACCAGGATCCATTAAGGACACAGGGTCGATCCCTGGCCTCGCTCAGTGGGTTAAGGATCTAGCGTTGCCTTGAGCTGTGGTGTAGATCACAGACATGGCTCAGATCTGGTACTGCTGTGGCTGTGGTGTAGGCCGGCCGCTACAGCTCTGATTCAACCCCTAGCCTTGGAATTTCCACATGCCGTGGGGGCCGCCCTCAAAAGACCAAAAAAAAAAAAAAAAAAAAAAAGGGGAATAATAAATTGGGAAAATTAGTCAAAAATAAGAAATTCAGAGGACTAACCTCTGAAATTAAAAAATCTGCAAAGAAACAAAAAAAAGAAGAAATCAAAGAAATAACTTCTGAGAATTAAAGGTCATGGATTTGTAGTTTGCAGGGAGCGCTGTGCACCCATCCCAGGGAATTCTAGAACACCAGAACAAAGAGGAGGTCCTGCACCCTTCCCGAGAGAAAGACAAAGGAGCAGCGTCCGGCCTCCCCGCAGCAATGCAGGCGAGCGCCGAGCAATGACTGCAGAATTCTGAGGGAAAGCCACGTCACCTTAGAATTCCATACCCAGCCTGATCATCGACTAAATACCAAGTGAAATTAAGACACTGTAGGACCAGGTGAGATCTCAAAAAATACTTCCTTAGCACTTCAAATGCACTGAAGAATTTGCTCTGCCAAAATAAACCAAGGAGGGGTAAGCCACAGGATCGGGAATGGGGGACCCTACAGAGAGAGGGGAGGGCCGGGCCTGGGTGGTGGGGAGGGCTGGGCCCGGGTGGCGGGGAGAGCCGGTCCTGGGACGGGCGGGGTGGGAGGGACTCTGGTCCAAGGTCCTGGGAGAGAGCCTTCTGGAGGACGAGGCAGGCACAGCACCTGAAGCGCTTTGAGATGGGGCTGACCCACCTTGGGGAGCATCTGGCGGTGCGTTATCATCAGTACACAAGAGAGCCAAGCAGAAAGCAATGAGGACAATGTGACTTCAGAGCAAACAAAGCTGGGCGGAAGAGAGGAGCGCTCATACCGCAGCCAGCTGTCAGCCTTTAGTGCTGCATGGGCGGAATAACGCAAGGGACCAGCAACCGAGCCTGAGGCTGGAGACCAGGGGATGGGAGCGCCCGGGAAACGCTAATTCCCCATCTTTCACGGCGAAAGTGCCGAACTTGAAAACCAATAAGGAGCAATATAATAAGAGTGCTTTTTTTTTTTTTTTGTCTTTTTGCCTTTTTATCTAGAGCCACACCCACAGCATATGGAGGTTCCCAGGCTAGGGGTCTAACAGGAGCTGTAGCCGCCGGCCTACACCACAGCCACAGCAACGCGGGGATCCGAGCCACGTCTGCAACCTACACCACAGCTCACGGCAATGCCGGATCCTTAACCCACTGAGCAAGGCCAGGGATCGAACCCGCAACCTCGTGGTTCCTAGTCGGATTCGTTAACCACTGAGCCACGATGGGAACTCCATAATAAGAGTGCTTTTGAGAGATGTCGGGGTTACATATCAAAACAGTCAGCTGAAAGAACTGAGAATAGGCATTCCCATCCTGGCACAGCGGAAACGAATCAGACTAGGAACCATGAGGTTGCGGGTTCAGTCCCTGGCCTCGCTCAGTGGGTTCAGGATCCGGTGTTGCCGTGAGCTGTGGTGTAGGTTGCAGACGTGGCTCTGATCCTGTGTTGCTGTGGCTGTGGTGCAGGCCGGCAGCCAACAGCTCCGATTAGACCTCTTGCCTGGGAACCTCCATGTGCTGCGGGTGCAGCCCTAGAAAAGACCCCAAAAAAAAAAAGGCAGGGTGGACAGCTGCTGTACGTCGCAGGGGCTTCGCAGCGCACACGCATCGGTGCCGACGAAGAAGAAGCTCAAGTGAGAGCAAAGTGCCTCAGGAGAGGAGGGAACAGACCCCACAGACGTGGCTCAGATGCGCGTGTGGAAGACCCAGCAAAGTGACCTACCTTTGCTGCGTTTCTGGCCTTGAGGGACCTCACGAGCTCCCCCTGAGCTGCTATGCTGTCGAACAGTTCCAGCGGGGAGCCACACCCCTGCTCGCCGTTGGGCACGTCTGCCATCCTCCAGGACCTAAGGCTACAGTCGGCTTGAGTGCTGGGAGATTTGCTCAGCGGTCCAGATGAAACTGCGGGGGCAGAAGGGAGAGCGAGAGAGTGACAAACCATTGCAGCTGTTTCTCTTTTCTTGCATCTTAGTCCTTCTTTCCAAAAAAGGCTGGAGGTGAGTTATAATAAAGGTCACAGATAAAATCACATTAATAAAAATATAAGCAGAAACTTGGGGCCATGAAAAAGGAGAAAAGAGGAAGAACAGTTCTCTTGGGGTGTAGCTGGTTAAAGATCTGGCATTGTCACTGTGTGGGTTTGACCCCTGGCCCAGGAACTTCCATATGCCGTGGGTGTGGCCAAAAAAAAAGAAAAAAAAGAAAGAAAGAAAGACGAAGAACAAATGCTAATGATGAAGGTGTAAAGAATCGCTAAGATTTATAGACTTAGGGGTGGCAAAGAAAGACGCCCCCAACCGAGAGGAGGTGAGCACCTGCTGACGGGCCCTGTGCCTCACCCTGTGCCTCACCCAGTGCCCGGGCCCCGGGAAGGACTCGAGTCTGCTTGAGGAGCAAACACCAAAGTGTTCAGGTAAACCCAAGTCCACCACAGCCAGAAACACTTGGCAAACTGCTTTTGACTCTTTATCTCAACTGCTTTAGGGATGAACTCCCAGGCCTCTGTGGCCATAACCAACATACCAAGACACCGCCAAGCCAGTGGCTTCCTCTGCTGGCCGGCTGTTCTGTTCTCAGGATGAAGGGAGGTGGGGTGGATGCAGGGCCTGATCCAAATGAGGTCGGAATTATAGAAAGTCTGTCTGCTCCAGCCGCTGTCTTATTTAACTGCAAACCTTTGAAGAAGGTGTATCTGTACCTTCTATTAGTCATTATTTACTCTTAACCTTGAAAGAGGTGGGGCCCCTGGGGCCAGCTGATGCTGATGCTGCTTTGGGGCAGAGGTTGGCCACAATCAGCCCCTCTTGGGTCAGTCACTTCCCTTTTCTGAGTGTCAGCTTCCTCAGCTGTAAAGTGGCACCAGGAACTTCACTTATCTCAAGGGGCGTTATGAGAAGAAATGAGAAAAAAACCCCATGGTAGCATTTAATAAACTGTAAAGCAAAACAGAAACCCATTACAAGTATAATTTGTCAGGGTTCCAGAGCTTGGCTGAACTCTGGCTTCATCTGTAACTTGCTGCTACACCTTGAATGAGGACGATGACAATGACAAGGCTATGCCAGGGCAGCTAACCGCCAGCACTTAAGTATCGGGTAGTTTTCTAAGCACCTTATGCATATCGATTCACTGAAGCCTTACAGCAGTCCTGAGACACAACTGTTATCTCTATGCCATAGATGAGGCTACAAAAACCTGCCCCAGATGACGCAGTAAGTGGCAGAGAGGGGATAAAACAAGCAGTCGGACCCTAGAGCCTATTCTCTCAGACACTGTCCTACAGGGTACTCATCCACAGCGAGTCTCAGCCTCAACTGGAAGGCGGGAATAACTGCCACGACATGAACTTGCAGGACTGGTGGTGGATGAAGTGTGACAGTGCAGGTCAGCTGATGTCCCGCAGGACATCGGAGGCAGAGCTGAGGATTTAATGAATGACTTATTTCTTTTTTTTTTTTTTGTCTTTTTGCCTTTTATGTAGAGCCGCACCCGCGGCATATGGAGGTTCCCAGGCTAGGGGTCTAACAGGAGCTGTAGCCGCCGGCCTACGCCACAGCCACAGCAACGCGGGGATCCGAGCCACGTCTGCGACCTACACCACAGCTCACAGCAACACTGGATCCTTAACCCACTGAGCAAAGGCCAGGGATCGAACCCGCAACCTCATGGTTCTTAGTCGGATTCGTTAACCACTGAGCCACAAAGGGAACTCCAGAATGACTTATTTCTTCCAACTCTATGCACAGAACATACATTTGTGGGGATCATTTATTTTTATTCACCCGTTGTTAAATATTTGTTTAAAAAGTATGTAGATTTTAACTTAGCCAAACTTGACGTAAGTCAGTGAAACAGTAAGACTGAGCCGGGGGTGGGACAGCAGCCAGTTTCTTTCTCCTCTTTGCTGAGAATTGCCTCAGTTCCCAGAAAGGGAGGTTTGGTGAGAAAACTGACTTAGAGAAGAAGGGTCACAATTTAGGAAGCCTGTAAAAAGGGAAGGAAAGTGAAAGAGCCTTCTGATCAGCGCTCAGAGGAGACACTCAGTTCCATGTCAAATCCCAAGGTGATGAAAATGATCTCAAGCCACAAATTATCACGTCCAGATGCCTTACATGTGACCCCGAACCCTCCCAACTTTCAAAGCTCAGTGTTTGGGTGTCTGATTTGCATTAGCAGAGGAGAGGGAGGCTGATGGCTCAGAACGAGCCCCCCCCTCCCCTTAATTGTGACCGAGAGCTCTCAAATTCCAGCTGGCTCCACCCACGCCCACCCCACCCACACCTGGAATGTCTTATGCTCTCCTCTGCGCACGCCCCCACCCCCCCTCCTAGTTCAACCTCAGCTCCTCTAGGCAGCCTTTCCTGGCCCCTTACCTGCACAGCCGAGCTGGATGCTCTGTCAGCAGTGATCCCAGCGCTAGTAACTATAGTTCACTCACTGCATTTGGTTACTTGTGTCTTCTCCATAGAAAGTGAAAGCAAACACAGGGTTTTATCCATTCATTTGCTTCTAGTCCCTGCTACAAAGTAGCTTCTCAACAAACTACTGAACTAGTGGCTCTCATAAATCATCTAGCTCAATTTCCCCCGCTCTGGTTTACACCCTCTTATAATCTTTGCAAGTGCTTATTCCAGTTTAAGGTAGATTTCCCCCATGTGGACTTTAGAGGCCTCTTAAAGCATCCTGGGGCGGCACCGAGCCTTCTGAGAAGTGGGAAGAGCCAGGCTGGTCCCGCACACCCAGTCTGGCTTCCTCACCCATTGCTAAAACCTGTCTGGTCTAGTGTTCTGGCTCCTCTTGGGAACTCCCTTTGGTTTTCCCTTGCCTTTCCAAAAGCAAGGTGTCCTGCACAGAAGGCAGCAGATGAAGTCTGTGGGTAGGATCAAAATCAAGTACAGATTAAAATTACCCTTAAGGTAATTCCTAGGGAAAGTGCCCGGTAGAATGACTGGGTGAGCCCTGGACAGCTCACCTGCCTTGCAACGGAGCAGACAGCTGTGGAGGGTCAGCTGGATGAGTTAAGTCTGCACTCAGGGTCCTCGTTGTAGGGAGAAATAGGTACCTTTAAACATCAGAATCCCATTTAGGTCAGAAGAGGTACATGGGAACAGCAGCCGAGGGCTCTCTGCTCTCATGATCACGAGGGATACGCTCACTGCCTGGGAATGACCCACATTGTGAGAGGTGTGTGTGTGTGTCTGATGCAACTTTCTGAGTGAGTACAGTGCCTCAGAAGTGACCAGAGACAAGGAGAACAGAGCTATCATTTCTCTCATTTCAGGCATTATTCCACTTACGTGCCCATGTTCTTTTTCTCCCAGCTAGTCAACATCCTCCTTTATTTCTTTGTTAACTAACTTTTCGAATTGAACTTCAGAGGTTTTTTACCCAGAGTTCAGAACCTGTGAAATTATATCAATACTTTGCATGCACATTGGCATGTCTGCTGTTCTAGGCAGAGTATCCAGGCTTTGCTACTTTCTCAAAGGGTCTGAGATGCCAAAATACTGAGGACCACTGCCTTAAGTGTTTACTGTGTAAACTGCAAATAGGGCTTTGAATCTTTGTCAAGGAAAACAGCTTTATCTATTTAACGAATACTACAATCCAAAACAAAGAAATGAAGCTGTAATCCTGAAGTTATCCATTATTCCTCTAAAAAACGGACTGGGAGTATAAAGAGCAAAACTGCATACTCCACAGCAGATTGGCCCACCTTTAAAGAGGAAACTGAGAGGCTCTTAAAAATGAACTTTCAATTCCTCTATCTAAGGGACCTGAAACTTGGGTTCATTTGGAGAGGTTCCACTACTCTGGAGGAATGTAACAGGCACTGGAAGAAACTGGGCACAGTTTTGGGATGAGGAATGGAAAGAAGAATTACAAAACTGTTTAAACAGAACAGAACACCACAATTACTGGGGCCAGAGTGAAATCATCTGACAGATAAGATTGGAATACGCAGATTCTGCAGTCTGGAGCCTCATGGCCTCACACATGAAAGCTAATTCTGGAGCAGCCGAGAAGAGCAAGCGACCCGAGTTTCAGGATGCCCAGAGACCATCAGGAGGCGGGGGAACCATCCCTCACATCCTGGCCTGAGTGTGGATGACAACGACCTTGGACTGCCAAGTTTTCAGAAGACTGGAAAACGATTTCTTTTGAGCAAGGAGTTTTTTAACACTTTAAACCCTGACCAGATTAAGTTCACTTTCCCTTTTTTAAACACTGAGAGGAAAGCTTACTTTCTTCTCCAAATAACAAAAAGAAAATGATCTTTCTACGAAGCCAGGCACAAGATACTCATGAGTATCACAACGACACACTGGGGATGGAGATCAACCACTTAAGGAGGCCTCATCAGTGAAAAATAGGACAGCCACCATGAAAGTGCTGAAAAGCAAGCTATGAATCCAAACAGGCAGCTGCTCTTCCAGGATCTCCGTTCCCTATGTAAGCCAAAAATCACTTGAACTTGGGATCAATGAGATGAAATAAAATGCACAATAGTCTGATCCTGATCCCCCATCCCCTAAGCCAGGGTTTCCAGCCATCTGGGAAAAGGCTGGTAAAAATACCAATAAGCTCGAAGCCCTACAAAGATGCCAATACATACCGAGGTTGTAGGAGACACTGCAGAGGTGGACACTGGTCACACTGGGCAGGTGAGTAGCTGAGACTGCCCCGTGCAGCTCGAGCTCTTCTTTAATAGTCTTCCCCTCTTTCTTTCAGTTTCCTTTTTAGAAAAAGACCCTTCTCTTTTTCTTTCCTGTTTGCCCCACCCTTGGCTACTTGCACATAGGAGTTTCTTAAAAATCACCCCGTTTCTCAGAAACACTTAAGCCTCTTGACCAACCTCTTTGATGAGACTGTCCAATCAGGGGTGGGTTGAGGGGAGAGTGCCGGTGGAGACCAGTGAAACCATCTGGAGAATCAAGACATCAGCTGGCCATTGCATCAGCCACCCTGTATTCCAAGTTGGCCTGCATAGAACCTCCCCGCCCTCTTTCTGTTCCTTATTCTCAGCATCAGTATGAATAACTGTGTTTATGTGTAGTAGTGGGGGGAGGGGGGCAGAAAGGAGGGCTGTAAATTCCTTGCTGCTGTCGTTCCCGGGGACGGCGCAATGCAGTGGAAGGATCATGAGTTCTGGGGTCAGATATGGGTTTCAGTCCCAGTTTGGGCACCTTCTTGTTTCAAGACCTTGGGCAAGTCACATTACCTCTCCGCTTCATCCTCCGTTTCCTCATTTGTGAAACGGGCATAAAGAAGCCTCCTAACTTTACCGTGGAGGGGACTAAGTGCGATACTATAGGCAAAGCCCCTGTCACGTGGCAGACACTTGGTAAAAGTGGGGGCCTCCCTCCTCAGGAAAAGGGCAGAGGTGGGAGGCGACGAAGGGTCGGCGCCCGCGGGAGTGGGCGAAAGGCCGGGTCGGCGCCGCTGGGAGGAAGGGGGCGAGGGGCGCGGTGACAGCCTCCGCGCCCCCCGTGCTGCCAGAACCCTGCGGGCAGCGAGCCGGGCTCTGAGGAGGATACTCCGGGCCCTGGTGTGCCGGCGGCTCCGGGAGGCCCAGGTCATCGGGCGCCGCCCTGGCCTCCCTCCCTCTTTCATCCCTTCACTTACCGGCCCAGCCGGGCCCGTCAGCACTGCCGGCTCAGCCACGGGTTGCTCCTTGGGCGTCCGTGGAAACGCCGTCCGGCCGGAACAACTTCCGGATCTACTGCGTCATCATTGGCTGTTCGCGTGCCCGCCCCCCCGCCCCGGCTGGAGGCCGCCGCTGATTGGTCGGGGTCTACGGCGCCCGCGGAACGCGACTGGGCGGCGGAGTGCAGGCCGGACGGCCTCCGGGAGGACCGAGCGCTTCCGGTGTGTGTGGTGAGCGGCGGGCCGGGGGCGGGAGGGGACGGGACCTGGCTGTGGCCCGAGCGCTCCACGCCCCTCCGCGCGAGCCTTCGACGCTGCTCGCCTGTCCTACATCTCCGGTTCTGCGTCCGCGCAGTGCCCTGGACGGTCCTCCCCTCCCACTCTTGGCAGCCTAACTCCTATTCATTCTTCAAAACCCATCTCTGGTCGTATTTTGTTTGTTGCCTTCATCAGTCTGTGGCCTCCGGCGCAGGATCCGTGTTTTGTGTTTAATCTCTGTCCATAAAACCTAACATAAAACTTGACACAGAGTAGGAAATCGGGAAATGTTTGTTGAATGAGAATATCCTGTCCCTTTTACTTTCTGTGTCCTCCTCCCACCAGGTTGCATTTCACAAATATTGCAGATGCTGGGGATCAAACAGTGAACAGAAGACAAAAAGTCCTGCCCGGGTGGAGCTGACACCCAGGTCACTGTCAATGCCTCGCCTCCCTTTTGTAGCCTCATTTCTCCAATGACCTGACTTTTTCTTCTAGCTGTTCTTCTTAGTTTAATCACTCCGTCTTTCCATTAAAAAAATGTCCTTTACCACCCTTTGCCTGTTTAGGCAGCAAGCACTTTCCCCCTCAAGTTTACGTTGTTCCCACTGGCTCCTGATCTTCTCTGTTTTTGCCTGTTTTCCTTGAATCATCCTTGCCTCCTTCACTCTCACCCACCTTATTAGTTTTGTTGTTTTGCTCTTCTCATCACCTCTGCTCCCTCACCTCCTCCAGAGCGTTGCCTTCTGCCTTAGGCTTGCCTCGGCCTCATCATAGGAAACTACGAGCCCAAGCCCACCGTCACACCTACTTTTCTGTTTTACTTTACTCTTTGGGATTTCTCATCACTGGGCGTCCTCTGTTTTACTTGGTTATGATCTGTCTCTCCCTGCTGGTGCGTGAGCGTTGTGAGCACAGGGCGTTGTCCACTTTCTTGTTGGCCGAGGTGTTCCTGGAGCCTACTGTGGGGCTCGGGGAGTAGCCCATGCTCCTTCAATGTTTGTGGAATTGTGGAATGACTGAATGAAATGAAGCAGATAGTGCAGATAGTGCTATCTACCTGGATTCATCAGTTCTTGCTGCCTTCCCTTGTGGGGATATGCTCACTGCCTTGCTGTAGATCTCATTTTATTTCTGGCCATCGGCCTCTCCTGTGAGCCGACAACTGTGGGCAGCTGGGTGGGTAGGAATCCATTCTAATGGCTGAGGACAGGTGCCTTGGTGCTGGTAACCGAGTGGGTCCTCTTTGGTGGGATGGAATGGGATGCTCTGGTGGGTGATGCTGTGCCCAGGAGTTGAGACAGGTGAGATGTCTGATCAGGCTGGGCTTCAGGACCAGAGCAAGTATTTAAAGAGAAGAAATGCCAAATCCTTTGCAGTGCAGTGTTCCATTAGTTTATAATTAGTCCGTTGTATTTCTTCCATTTGAGATGGCTGGCTTGTGATGGAAGTTTTTTTTTTTTTTTTTTTCTCTTTCTTTTTAGGGCCACACCATAGCATATGGAAGTTCTCAGGCTAGGGGTCCAATCGGAGCTACAACTGCCGGCTTCACCACAGCCACAGCAACACAGGATCTGAGCCATATCTGCAACCTACACCACAGCTCACAGCAACGCCGGATCCTTAACCCACTGAGCAAGGCCAGGGATCAACCCTGCGTCCTTAGGTTAGTTATTGCTGGGCTGCAACGGGAACTCCTGTGATTGAAGTTTTATTTAGACAATGGCTCTGTGTGTGGAAGGTGTTACCTGGATTGGACTGTACGTGGAGGTGGGATTTTTGGAGGAGGCAGGCCACTGACGTTTTTTGAATGTTGGTGTGACTTGTTTGGCAATGGATCCCTTCCAGCAAATGCTACCCTTTTTGGTAAAGGCAGGGAAGGGCTGAGATGGCTGCTTCTAGGGAAAACCGCTGTCCAGGGGAGGCGTGTGTGTGATAGACAGGCTGTCCGGAATGGCGTAACGGAGGACCCGCAGGGACTCTCCAGGGGTGGGAAGGAGAGCTCAGGGTGGTTTATTAAAGTAGGCTTTCTCCAAAGTGATCTGCTGCCTAAGCTTTCAGTGCTGCTCCACCACGCCCTCTGCTGCCCAGGACATGTCTGGCATCCTTGTTTTCCTGCATTGTCCTTGCTTTGTGTTAACCTCATAGAATTGAATTCCAGAAGGAGGTACTTCTTTGGGGAAACTAGTTGGCTACAATTTATCATGTACAATCATTCAGAATTCCAGGAATGGTTTTTAATTTTTATTTAAAATGTTTTAAAATTTTAATTAATTAATTAATTAATTTTTTTGGGCATTTTAGAACCACACCTATGGCGTGTGGAAATTCCCAGGCTAGGGGTTGAATCAGAGCTGTAGCTGCTGGCCTGCACCACAGCCACAGCAGTGAGGGATCTGAGCTGCGTCTGTGACCTGCACCACAGCTCATGACAACGCCGCATCCTTAACCCACTGAGTGAGGCCAGGGATTGAACCTGAGTCCTCATGGATGCTGGTCGGGTTCTCAACCTGGTGAGCCACGGCGGGAGCTCCAGAAAGGGTTTTTTAGAAATCGGAAATTCACTATTGTGTGAATCTGTGTGTTTGGAGCGCAACTGCTGGATTTGACCACACCCTCAGAATTGGGTGGACTGATGCCTCAGCTACCTGGGCCTTGTGTCCTGGGTCTGTCTCTCCCACTGGCTTGTAGTCGGGGTGGGCTGTCTGGGGAAGAGCATCTTTTCCTGGGCCTGTTGACCATCTGTATGTCTTCTTTGGAAAAATGACTGTTTAGATCTTCTGTCCCATTTTTTTTTTTCCTTTTTAGGGCTGCATCTGTGGCCTGTGGAAGTTCCTGGGCTAGGGGTTGAATTGGAGCTGCCACCGCCGCTGGCCTATACAACCTCATGGATACTAGTTGGGCTCTTAACCCGCTGAGCCACAATAGGAATTTCCCTCTGCCCAGTTTTTGATTTTTTTTGTTGTTGTTATTTAGTTATATGAGCTGTTTGTAGATTTTGGAAAGTAAGCCCTTGTCAGTCACATTTGCAAACATTTTATCTTCATCTGTGGTTTCCTTTTCTGTATGAAAGCTTCTAAGTTTGGTTAGGTCCCGTTTGTTTATTTTTGCCTTTATTTCTAGTGCCTTTGGAGACTGATGTAAGAAAACATTGGTACGATTTATGTCAGAGCATATTTTGCCTGTGTTCTCTTCTCGGAGTTTTATGGTATCTTCTGTTCAAGTCTTTAAGTCGTTTTGAGTTTATTTTTGTATGTGGCGTGAGGGTGTGTTCTAACCTCACTGATTACCCATGGCTGTTCAACTTTCCCAGCACCACTTGCTGAAGAGACTCTCTCTTTCCCATTGTGTGTTCTTGGACAAGGCCTCATTTTTTCTTTTTAATTTAAAAATTAAAAAAAAATTAAAGTATAGTTGATTTACAATTGTGTTGATTTCTGCTGTACAGCAAAGTGATTTAGTTATACATGTAGATACGTTCTTTTTACAGAATATTCCTTTCCATTATGGTTTTCCATAGGACATTGAATACGGTTCTCTGTGACACGCCGTGGGAACCTCTTAATTATCTCCTTCATGCATAATAGGACAAGTCCTTATTTTTAATGTGTTTATTCCCTTTTTTTGGCATGTGGAAGTTCCTGGGTCAGGGATCAAACCTGTGCCACAGCAGTGACAACACCGGATCCTTAATCTGCTGGGCCACCAGGGAACCCCTCTTAGGGGATTTTCCGTCTTGGGTTTGCTCAGCGGCATGTTTGCTTTTAACTGCAGGTGGTGGGAAGCATTCTTCCCTCTTCAGCGCACGCACGTCTTCTGACACTTGACTTTGGCCTTGGGCTGTTTGCCCTTGGAGGACAGCAAGCAACTGGGTCTTCAATGGCTTCGCTCGTGGCTTACGATGACTCAGACTCGGAGGCTGAAGCCGAGCCTGCGGGAAGCTGTGATCCCGCCGGCCAGGTGGACGGTGCTTCTGCTGTGGTCAGATCTCACAGGTGGGACTTCACCCCGGACTCCCTGGACAGGACGGATGCAGGCGCACAGCCCACAAAGCATGAAGACCCAGCTGGCCAGCGTCTTCCACTGGTTCGGCTCTGGAGAAACGACCCAGGATCTTGCCCCAGCCAGAGGTTGCAGTGGCCCCGGCCAGAGCCTGAGGTCACCTTCCCCCGCAGCCAGCCTCCTCGCCCTTCCCTGTGGACCAGCCAGGCTCCAGCTGGCCACGTGCCCCTGGCAGCTGCTCGCCTCAAGCAGGTGAAGCCCCCCTGGGGCGCCTGCGACCCCCCCGAGCCGTCTTTCTGTGCGCGAACCGAACCTGAGCGCCCGGGTAGAAATGGCAGCCCTCTTCAGAGGAAGAGGTGTGAGGACTGCGTCGTGCCCTATACCCCGAAAAGACTGAGACACTTGCAGGCATTGAGCGCGGAGGCAGGCACGAGTGAGAACGCAGAGACGCAGGGTCCCTCGGGAGGGCGGCCCCCAGCCCCTCTCTGCGTGGGCCCCCAAGTGTCCGAGTTCATTCAGCCGTATTTGGACGGTCAGCATAAAGAAACCACGATTCCCAAGAAGGTGCTCTTCCACCTGCGAGGCCACCGGGGCCCCGTCAACAGTGTTCAGTGGTGTCCGGTCTTTGCCAAGAGCCACATGCTTCTCTCAACTTCCATGGACAAAACCTTCAAGGTAAGGCTTGAGTGAAACTGCCCTTTTCAGCTGCCCTTGGGACTCAACTACTGGGATGTTTTATTCGAAATGGTGAGGAAGGGCCTGGCTGCCGGCCGTGGGTTGCTTTGGAAGTGTCTGTGGTTCTCTCTGCTGCATTCGGGAGCGGGTTCCTCAGTCCGTCCGGTCCCCGGCCCGCCGATGTGCCTTGCCCAGGCCGGCAGAGGATGCTAGTCCTTATCCGTCGTGGGGACGCGGGGACGTCCAGACATACTGGAGCCCTGGGAGGGTGAGGCCGTTGAGTGAGAGGAGTGGAGGGCGGAGAGGCAGGCTCTAGAGCTTGAGGACATCCTCTGTGTCCCCCGTCAAGAGTCGAGTGGTGGTCACTCTGTGCCAGGCACGGGGCTGGATGCAGGGGTGGAAAGCCCACGGCCGCCCCTGGCAGCCAGGTGGGCCCAGAGTGGCAGGAGCCGCGGACAAGCGACGAGGCACGCCTGAGCCTGGGCTGGGGCTGCGAGGACCCCAGAGGGTTGCATGAGGGTTCCGGGAACCCGGGGAGGGCTCAGTGAAGGCTCCAGGAAGGAAATTTCAACTGCGAAGGTGGGCTGGGTGGAGGGGCAGCCTGGCTGGAAGCACGGGAGGCCGTGAGGGCCCCGGGGTAGGAAAGAAGCCTGGGTCAGACGGGGAGGGCTTTGGCTGCCTTGCCGGGACTTCCAGTTCATGTAGAAACACTTGTTTTTGTTGCTATTTATTTATTTTCAAAGCTCCCGACACAAGGCAGGCTCGTAGTCAGCCATGCCCGTATGCACAGGTGGGTGGCGTTACAGGTGCGTCACACCTGCCTGGAACCTGTCTTCAGCTGCCGGCCAGTCCTCTGCCCCTCTCCTTACTTTCCTCGGCTCCTAGCAAAGCACAGAACATTGAAGGTGTCAAATATATGCGGGCAGAATAAAAGCTTCCTGGAAAGAAAGTGCCTTTGGGGTTGGAGGGACCTGACTTTGAATGCAGCCTCGCCATGGCGTAGCTGGTCAGCTGGCAGCTGCCCCCCTGAGTCTGGTGTCTCACCTGTGAAGGGAGGGCTTGGTCCTGGGTCCTGTGATCACGTGAGGAAAACGCTTACCCAGCCCCTGGCCCTGAGCTAGGAACCCCATGGGTGCTCAATAAATGTCACCACCCGACCCCATTTTCCTTACAGTTCTGGAACCTGCCTGCCCAGGACATTGTATTTTCAAGTCTTGTTTTTAGGTCTTTGCCCAGGAGGCCTTTTCTGAAGCTTAGAGAGGGAGCCCAACTCTAAGTGAAGTCTTGGAAACGAGCTCCATCAGCGCCGTCACCTTAGGTGGCGTATTTGAGTCCTGAAACTTGTCTGTGTTCTTCTTCTTCTTCTTTTTCTTTTCTTTTTTTTTTTGCTTTTTAGGGGTTGCAGCCGGCTATAGATGCCGGCTTACATCACAGATCCAAGCCACGTCTGTGCCCTACACCACAGCTCATAGCAACGCTGGATCCTTAACCCACCGAGCGAGGCCAGGGATCGAACCTGCAACCTCATGGTTACCAGTCAGATTCATTTCTGCTGTGCCACAATGGGAACTGCCTTGTCTGTGTCTTGTCTGTGAGGCTGATGGGGTGTGGGGTCAATGTCACCTTCTGTCTGCAGTCTGGAGCCCCAGGGTTTACACGCAGGTCTTTGGTGCTTTTCCTGCGAGACTGGGGGTCTGTGGTCGGTTCAGGAGGCTTCTGCCATCCTTGGTGTGTTGTAATGGGCTTGGGTCCACAGTCCTGGGCCTCTTAACCCTCCCTCCCCAGAGTCCGCACCTCTGGGGGCCCTGTGGGTCCTGTCCCTGTGGTCAGGAGACCGTCTGGAAGGTTTCTGGTGGGCAGTGTCTGGCTGGCCCTGGATGTGGCTGGAGTTAGAACGATCTGGGCTCAGGGGCCAGCTCCACCCCCAGCAGCTTCGTGATGTTGGGCGAGGCCCTGGACCTCTCTGAGTCTCCAGTGAATACGAAAAGCTTACGCGACCTATGGCTGGGCTTCCCCAGGCGGGCAAGCGCTCAGGTGCTGTGTCTGAAGTGCCACAGGCCGGGCATGTGGCGCAGTGGAGCTTTGGAGGGCAGCGTGGGCACAGCTGGGCCATCTGAAGGGACCCCGAGGGAGGGGCCGGTCTGGCAGACATAGGCCCACAGGCTTGAGGAGGAGGCAGGCTCCCCGGGGGTCTGCAGGGACATGCTGGCTTGCGGTGGGCCAGACGGGGTGAGTGATGGGCTGGTGGCAGCTGCCCCGGCCGGTGCAGTGCAGGCCTGGAGCCCTGTGGGGCGGCCTGCCCCTGGGCTCAGGGAGGTGCTCTGCGGGTCCGGCTCTGGCTGCCTCTGCCCGGGACGTTGAGGCACCCCAGCAGAGGCACCCCGTGGTAGTTTCTGCACAGAGAGCATCTGAGTGAAGCCATTGACTTGGGGCGCTGTGTTTGGTCCCTGTGTGGCAGGTGTTAGTGGAGAAGAGGGGTGTTGAGAACTGGGGATGCAGGGAGGGGACTTGGGAGCAGCCAACTAGCTGTGACAGCTCATGACCAGAAGAGGGCGGAGTTGCTCCGGCCTGGGGAGGCTGGAGCTGCTCAGGACCCAGGCGGAGGGACTGTTTCAGGAAAGGCCGGCTTGGGGCCACTCACTGAGACCTGAGTCCGGAGTCCTTTGCCTTGGGGCTGCCCTGCGCGGGCCTGTCCGGTTCCGAGGGTGGTGTGGAACTCCAGGGAGCCTCGCCCACTGCACTGTCCGTCTCTCACGGGGCTGCAGGGGTGGCCTTGGAAGTGGCCCTGGGGCCGAGCACAGCTTCCGTTGTGGCCGCTGTGATCAGCATCTCCTGACCCTCTGCGTCCTGTGGTGTCCTGAAAACCAGGGTTGGGCCAGGGTCCTCTCCGCTTTAAGATAGGGGATAGTTTTCAGTGACAGAGTCATTTGGCAAATCGATGTTAAGCAGCTTTTCAGTGTGGAGACGGTGTGGCGGGACTGCAGGGGCCAGGGTGGGAAGAGGGCTGGGGGCTGGCCCGGGCTGGGGGCCGGCAGGAAGTCCGGGAGGAAGCCTTGGGCCGGGCCCGGTGGGCAGCTGGCGGCCCTGGGTGGGATGGCCTCCCGTGATCTGGTCTGAGGAGGAGGGGAGCACGGGAGGCGTTTTGCGGAAGCCGAGTCTGGGTGAGGACAGGGCCGCGGGCGCAGGCAGGAGCCCCGGCTCGCTGCAGCCCAGGCCTGGGGGAGGGCAGATGGCTGCAGTGGGGGAGTGAGCTGGGAGAGGAGGGTGTGAGAGGGCACCCCCACTCTGGGCTCCCTTTTGAGGGTGTCTTCCCCCTTATCTTTTGGTTAAAGTCTGCCAGAGTGCCGTCTTGCCCCGCCCAGGGGAAGGGAAGGAGGGGAGAGCTTGGGGCTCGGGCCACAGGGCTTCAATTCGAATCTCCCCTCTGCCATCGCTGACTGGCTGTGTGATCTCAGGCAAGTTACTTAAATTCTCTGAGCTTCAACCTGTGTCTGGAAGGTGGAGAGAGTTATGCATGGTTTGCTGGGTTCTCGTAAAAAATAAGTGATACTGGTTATGAATTACTGGCGTGTGCCAGGCACGTAGTAGGCATTTCCTGTGCTCACATTGTTGCTATCTCTGGGAGGTTTCTCCCGTCCTTGCCACGTGATGGCATCTCATTCTACCTACGTTGCTGCAGAATCATGTCAGCTACACTGTAGATTTTAAGCTGCTCGAGCAGGGGAACTGTGCCAAATCCATTTTTATATCCTCTATAGCATCTGGCACAATGTTTTGTACAGGTTAACTGATCAATAAAGATTAGAAAATTTTTTTTGGATTTAACAGCCTTTGGGAAAGGATTATCTTTAAGGTGCATAAATCCCACTTGCCACTAGGGGGCACACAAAGACAGTATAAGCAGCTCACCCCAGCTTCTAGAATGTGGAAGAATCCTTGATTCAAGGTAACATTTACTAAAATACGATTTCTCTTCTGATCAGGAGAAAAACAAGACAATCCATCTGATTAATCTAAAGAACGTGGAGTGCCAGTTCCTTCATCTCCTTGAAATGTAGCTTTGGAATTCATAAATTTCAATTGGGCACATAACAGTGGAAAGATGCTTATTTTTAATATGTTCTAAATGTTCTGTGAGCTGTAAAATATGCTTATATTAGTTTTGAAAAATTTACAGCTAGAGAAATTAAGTCAAACAAAACAGTGACTCATAACCCCACACCGATGCCCCGTTTTCTCCCCACCGAGCCCCCGCCCCTGTTGCTGGCGTGCCTCTGTTCTCCGGGGCTATAATCCCAGCACGAGTGCCCTTCTGTGTGCTCTTTTCATTTCCCTATGTCCTCGTTTGGCTCAGCGTGTTTGAATACCCATGGCACGTAAAAGTAGAATTCAGACTTGGAGGCCCTTTTTTGAAGGAAAAAGCGCTGACTGTCGGCCCCGTGTGCAAAGCCCTCTGCCAGGCACCGAGAAGAGTCCCCGAGGCATATGGCATGTTTCTGGCTGCCAGAGCCCTACTTTGAAGATGCAGGAAATGCGAAGCGTGAAGGAGAAAACAGAGATCCCCGGCAGTCCTAACCCGGAGCCCGCAAGCCCTTAACACAGGGATCTCCCTGGGCTGACCACTGCATCTCCCAGTGTTTACAGAATTGGGCTCCCGGAGCCTGTACCGTTTCGATTGTCTGCTTGCCACCCCACCCCCGCTGCAATCTTTTGTACTGTTCGTAAGAGGCATTTTTCTACCTCATTAAAAACTTTAACCAAACATATTTTTCTGACTGTCTCAGATTCCAAACTTTGCTTTGTCATTTCCATGTTGTTTCCTATCATTTCTTGCTTTTGTTTTTAAAATAGTACTGCAGTGAACATGGCTATACATAAATGTTGTCTTTTTGCTGCCTTAATACGGTTAAGATGGGCTTTGATTTGTCCCCAGGCTCTAGCTAAAGCCCGTGTGTGTGGTGACTGGAACCCGTTCGGCTTGGCCAACCTCCATCGATGCCATTGTTATATGAGACTCCTGGGCTCCCATTTCATGTCTGCTGCTGTGTGACTTAGGGAAAGCCATCCAGCCTCTCTGATTCCCCATTTTTTTCACTGGTAAAATGGGGATAATGGCTCCCTGTTAGAGTTGAGGCTGTGACAAAGAAATGACAAGATGCAGCCCAGTGCCCAGCAGCACGAGGGACCAAAGAGACACGTTCCCAAGCCCCCTGCGCCCGGGTCTATTAGCTAAAAAACAATTGGAGGGCAGAAAGTCACCCTGAATCCTGCAGCCTGGCGTAGCTTGGTTTCATGAATCTTTTCACAGTCTGCCTGTAGGTATAGATTTTTCAAGAGTTTCAGTAAGAGAGATACTTTTAGAATTTAAAGTTTTGGAGATGGTCTGTACCAAGCCATTTTCCCTCTCCCCTTGCGTAAACCGTGCACTTGGAAGTCAGTATTGGAGGGCTGGGTCCGTGTCTGCAAGCCGATCTTGTTCGAGTGTGATGGGAGAGAAGGGACGGGGCAGCCCTCGGCCGGCTCGCAGAGCAGTGCTGGGGGCAGCGGTTCCAACCTGAAGAGACCCGGGAGAGTGAGTGCGGGCAGGGCGGGTGGGCCCCAGCTCCCCTTCTGGTGCGCGTTCTCTGCAACCCCGGCCTGTGACTGGAGATGTGAGGTTGGAGAGCCAGCCGGCCGGGGGCACCCCGCCTGCTCGGCACGGTCCTCAGCACTCCATCTCATCTTCATTACGGACGTACGGGGCAAGGGCTGTTCTTATTCCCATTTTGCAGATCAGGAAGTTGAGGCTCAGGGTTATGGGATGCGTCCGCGGTCACGCAGCCGGTACGTGGTAGAGGCGGCCAGCCGTTAGCCCGCGGATCCTGGGCGGGGAGAAAACTGGAAACCCCGCTCCTCTGCTTCTGAGAATAAAGGTTGGAAAAGCGTGTCCCCTCCCCCAGGTGGTGTCTAAGCCCTGCCCAGCTTCAGAGCCTGGTGGTTCTTGTACGGGGCATCGGGAGAAGGGATGATTTCCGTGGTGGTTTGGATTTGCATTTTCATGTATTACAGGATCCCGTTGATTTATCATTGTTAGCGTATCTGAATTATATTATGGTATCTTAGATGTGCTTTGTAGGAAGTAATATATCTCAGATTCAAAGACAAGGAATTTATGGATTCAAGTGCCGGAGTGAGGGTTTATTTCAGTTTTGAAAGAATTATTCTTGATGGATTTTACAAAATGAGATTGAGAAATGATTTGATGTGGAGAGCGAGGAGTCGTGGAGCATTATGCAGATGATTGGCAATTTATTCCAAGCACGAGGCAGACCTATTGGAAATGAGAGGCGCGCAGCTGGGGAGGAGGCTGGGCGGCGGTGGTGGGCCTTTAGTATTTGGGAGGGGACGGTTAACAGTGCGTTGAGGGTAATTAGGTGACGGCGAGGAGAGAATGGGTGCGTGTGGGTGCGCGTGCACTCGTGCACGCAGAGAACATCTGCTTCCATCTGCACCTGACAGAGGCCCAGAGAGGGTAGGACACTGGCGCGAGATCACACAGCGAGGTCAGGTGGAGTCTCCAGAGTCTTCCCTCTCTGGGTCCGGAGTCGGCTCCTCTCCCTCCTCATCCTTCGGAAGTTCTCCTTTCAGGGAAAGTTCACGGTCATCTGGGTTGTAACGGAGTCGGGAGCGAGGGCCTCAGGCTGGTCCGCAGCAGGGCCGCTGAGCCTTGGGGAAGAGCTGGGAGATCTGAGCTGGAACCTTCTTGTGGGAAGTGAAGTTTTGACACTCCTCTCCCCCACACGAAAGCTGCGACGCTTCCGAGGCCAACACACGAGACATTCCACTTCTGGTTTGCTTCCCAGAAGGGCCGTGTGAGCTTCTGCTTTATAGGGAAAAAACCTCGGGCTGGAAGAGGAATAAGAAGGGAAAGTGCGCCAGAACCCAAGCTGTGTTTTCAGCTTTTTGAAAACTTCATTCAGTTCAACTTTGCCAGGGCAGTGTCCCCAGTGCCAGATGCTGACGGGGAGAAAGCAGGGTCCGGTGAAGGTGCAGACTCCGTCCTGGGGGAACCAACCTCATCCAGTCTCATCCTGCATCATTAAGGGAAGAATAGAGCAATTTGGGAAAATGCTTTTAATGTAATTGAAAAACGCAGATTGCAAAATTGGCACACTTAGGGGCTGAGACAGTCTAGTAAATTATTTCGTGCTGCTTTTAAAACTTGGATGCAGAAGACTCTTAAAGGCCCCTGTCTGGTGCCCAGTGATGGCTTCGCCCTTCTCCTTTTTGGGAAAAAATGGCAGAAATTAAAGATGTAACTGTAGGCCTTCTGCTCACATGTACTGACTGCGAGTGTTCCGCGAGCAGCCTTTCCTTTGCATCAGCTGCTTTTACTCGCGACCGAGGTCCTTTATTTTTGTAGTCGGCGTTAAAAAATTTCGTGGTGGCTATTTCCCCTCCCAATTATTGCTAGTCTTTTTACCCCTTAAAAGGAGGAGCGGGTAAGTCACTCCAGCCTCTTCACCTTTGCTCCTGGCTTCTGCTGTTTGGAGTCTGGCATCTCTCCTGGACTGATAGAGCGACCCCAGGCACGGCGGGGGGCGGGGGCGGAGCAGGACACGGGGGCCAGCGCACTTGAGTGAGGCCAGCGGGGTCAACCCAGCATCCCCGAAAGCCTTTGGCAAGCTTCCTGAAGTTTCTTTACTTGACAAGATAAAAGAGCATGCCTGAGGCCCCCTCACAAGATAGCTCGACCCAGAATGAAAGGGAGGAGGAGCGGCCGGGCCTTAGAAGCCCAGCCCCGGGCGGCAGGCAGCTCTGCTTTGCCGGGCCCTGAGCGGGGCAGGCCTGTCTTCCCTCACCCTCTGCTCCCCGAGGAGGCTCAGGGCCTTGACTCAGGGACTGTGATTAGTTGGCTGGTCTGGATGTCCCTGGATTGAGCTTCTCATTTTCTTATCTTTTCTCTCAAGTTTTCTATCTCTTTGCCTTTTCTGTTTTATTTTTCTGGGGAATTTCCTCCTCTTTATCTTTCAGTCCCTTTTCCCCCCCTGGGATTTTGTTTTTTTCTGCTGTCACATGCTTAAAGTTTTCTACCGAAGTATAGCATGTATTCAGAAAAGTGTTCTGTTCTCTCATATTTTTACATTCTGAGAGCTTTTTTTTCTGAACATTCCTTTAAAAAATATTTATAGTATTGTATTTTTTATTGCAGATGTACAAGGCCTTTTCTTAGCTCTCTGAGTTCTTTGGAAGTTTTCCTATGTTTTCTGAAATGTTTCTGTCTCTTTTCAGCTCCTTTTGTCTTTTTGTTTTGGTGGCTGTGCTTCATGTTAGAGATTTTCTGCTGCTCATTCTCATTCAGGAGGGAGACTTGACAAAGCTGATCTGACCGGAGGCTGTGTGTGTGTCTGTATGTGTGTGTGTG
>PVHT021183632.1:11425496-11501004 GCA_004024745.2 Catagonus wagneri
CCGCACCGCCTGATTAAGCATTTCCTTGCTTGCTTATCGCTTTCTCTGCTTGCTTCCAGGGCTCTCAGCCCATCCTGCGCACGGTCACGCCGGGGCCAGAGCCCTCTCCTCGCCCCGGTGTCTTGGGCCGCTGTGTCCTCCCATCGCCCTGGCAGAGGTGACCCCGAGTCGACGTCTCACATCCCGAGGTCCCCACGGGGCAGGTCCTTGCCCTCCTGGGCTGCCTGAGATCCCCCTCGGACGGCCTTCCCTCGCCCCGGCTGGAATCACCGTCTCTTTCTCCTCATAGCTTTGCACCAGTAGGTTCTCGGGGTCCATCACATTTTGCTTCTGTCTATTTGACCATTTCCTTGCTCTGGCTGTTCACTTTGTTTCTGATTCTGAAAGAAGAGCGTGGCCCCACAGAGGAGCCGGAAAGCCCTGGAGAGCACAAGCAGCCCGACGGGTCGCCCGTGCTCGCGGCCTGGCCCCGCTCCTTGCCCCGCCGCACTCTGCCCGCTGAGCCCGGCCTGGAGTTTGGGACTCCCGCTCGCTCTCCCTGGTGCCCCACCCTGGGGTCTGAGTGGTCCGAGGAGGGGCTGATGAGGAAGCAGGAGGTGCGGGGGGCTCTGCTCACCGGTGGGAGCCTGCAGCCCAGTAACCGCGGCTACGGGCGCGCGTGCCCGGCACGGCTCGGGGCGTCGGGACCTGCCTTTATTGCACAGCTGCCGCCGGGAACAGAGCTTGACGGCTCAGGTGAATTATTATCCTCCCCTCAGAAAGTAACCGGAAAGGTTTCTATTTCTAACTTCTTCTTCCCAAGTGCCCTCTGTCAAAAGGTAGTGACATCTGCTCTCCTGACATGTGACAGCCATTATTACCTGGGTATAATCACACACCATTCGTCTCGCGCCCGAAAGCCTTCCATTCGTCACAGCCGTCACAGCCGTGAAGAAGGAAGGACAGCCTTTATGTAAGACACGCCCCCCCGCTTTGTTATTACTTTTTCCTAAAAAAACAGCGCTCTGATGTTACATGCGTGATCCGGGCACGCGGGTGGCTCGTTTCTTTGCGCAGTTATTACTGCGGACGGGACACGCCAGCTGCGCCGTGGGGGCGGAGAGAGCCATGCGCCGGCGGGCAGGGGCCAGGAGTCCGCCTGCGGGTCTGCGGTCACCAGCTGAGGCCCTGAGCGGGTCAGGCCGTGCCAGCCTCGGTTTCTCCTTGAGAAGGCAGGGAGGTTCGACTGATCCCCAGAACCTCTTAAGCCAAGTTGTTTTGTGATCTCCAGACCGGCTGGAGTGGGCTGAGATAATGGGAGTGCCACGCCGTCGCCCTAGCCCCTCCCGCGGAGCCCCTGACACGAGCCTCCCCGATTCCGAATCGGTTTTCTCCCCGCGCGACCTCCCGAGCAAGTCATTCAACAAGCAGGGCAGTGGCTGGCACCTTCTGTCCCCTCTGAGATAAATGCCAGCGAGAGGGGACTCAGGCTGCTGGCTGGCGAGGGCCCTGCCCTCTCTGTGGAGCTGGCGGCTGGGCTGACCTCCTCTGTGACCTGTCTTGCGAGCTCAGGGCCTCCACACCCACGTGCCCGTTAAACCGTCACTGGGGCAAATTGCAGTTTCTCTTACGGACCCGCTCTCAGCTCCCTGTTGGACCGTCGGCCTCTTCAGGAGGAAGTAACCATTGTTACTCATTTCCTTAAACTTACTGTTATTTTTTTTGCCTGGGCCCGCAGCATGCAGCGGTTCCCAGACCTGCGCCACAGCAGTGAGAACACCGGACGCTTGACCCACTGAGCCGCCAGGTAACTCCTCATTAAACTCATTTTTTAAGAGGAGAAGTCGATGGGAGTTTCCTGGTGGCCCGGTGGTTAGCATTTGTTGCTTTGACCGCTGCAGCCCAGGTTCAGTTCCGGCCTGGGGAACTGAGATTGCACATCAAGCCACTGCAGGCTGTGGCCAAAAAAAAAAAAAAAAGTAGAAACTCATGAGTTTGGTCAAAATTCAGAAGAGGTGGGTGAGTTGTTTTAAATTTTTTTTTAGTTTAAATAAATTGAAAAAAAAATCAGTTAAAAACAAAATCAAGAGACAAAGGATGTACCGAGAAAAGTGGATCTTCCTGCTTCCAGCCCTGGGCCTGGAGGAGCCATTGCTCACTGACCTCTGAGTCCTAGGGGGCACCCCGCCCGGCTGCAGGGAGCCCGCGAACTTGGCTCAGCAGAGTTGGAGTGACCTGGCTGCCTTTCCCACCAAAGCGCTTCTGGGCAAATATTGAGGGAGTCAATTGGAGGCAAAAGCCTCGGGAATTATAGGAATCAGTGAAAGTCTTGGAAGAAGCTGGCGGACTTGTCCTTGAGCCCAGGTTCTCTCTCCCTGGGGCCCAGGGGAGGCCATCGGCCTCCTTCCCCGGTTTCTCGCGAAGTGAGGCCAGTGCAGGGCTGCAGTCCACCTGCAGGGCTGTTTTGGACAGTCAGCGAGATGGCAGCCCCGAGTGATGACCGCAGCTCGGCACAGCCTTGGTAACTCCCGGTTCCTTCCCTGTGCTTAAAATTCAAGGTGGAGAGTGGATATGCCTCATTTTGAAATGATAATGTAAAATCAATGTGGAGGTGTGATTCCATTAATAGATTGCTGATTAACTCAACTTTTTAGGAGCCCATTTGTTGCCCAGAGTGAAGCTGGCTGGAATGAAGTGGAATTAGAATAGCAAGCCTAATTGAAATGCACGTAAATGCTTGGCCCTCAGACTTCCATCGGGATGATTGCAGCAATCAATATTCCAGTTTGCTCGGCTGGCAGCTTCCAGGGAATCGGGACGGATGATGGACCTGGGCAGCACTGCCAAACGGAGCATTAAGTTAATTCCCGTTGGCCTGGTTTCTGGCTTGCGCAGTGAAGTGTCTTGAGGAGAAGGGGCCCTGTGGGTGCGGACTTCATCAGGGGCCACCTCTGGTACAGCAGAGCTCAAGGTGCCGGCCCCCTGAGCCTGAGTTTGGTAGGATGACAGCACCACTTGCCAAGATCCCACCGCGTTCCCAGTGCAGCGCTTGGCATCATACACGTGCCGTCGGTCTCCCCACACCTCTGGGATGTCGATAGCAAGCCCATCCGAAGTTGAGGACCCGGCGCTCAGAGGGTCCAGGGCCACGGTGCTAGCAGGTGGCAGGGCTGGGGCTGGGGTCCTCGACTCTTTACTTCCCGAGTTCTTTCCACCCGCCCAGGCTGAGTAAATCACAAATTTGGATTCTCCCAAGGCTTTGAGGCTCCCGCTTGATCAAGACAGGTGGGGCCCAAGTTCAAAGCAGAGGACGGAGAAGGGAAGTTTGAAGTCCTTATTCTCACACTGGTAGATGTGTCCCAGTGTGGGGACATGGAGTGAGTGGCTTTGGAGGCCAGGGGGCAGGTCAGTGCTGGAGGCCTGAGGGAGGAGCGCAGGGCAGGTGTGTTTCCTGGTCTTGGTCCACGCAGCAGGGCGGCGCGGGCCAATTCAGTGACGTGATAAGAGCCATGCAAGCAGCTGCTGTTTACCGAGCATTCACTGTGTGCTGGATCTTCATGTGGATAACCCGCATTTTCTCAAGAGCGCTTTTAGGCATTTTATTTTCGTTTTGCAGTTGAAGAAATTGAGGCTTAAGCTGGTAGGGTCCATAGTTAGTGTGAGGAGCTGGGTCGAGTGGTGAATGCATAGTGGGGAGTGTGGCGTCAGAGCAGGTGGTACCAGGTCCCTCGTGGGTGGCTTCCCTAGGGTCATGCTGCCGCGAGCGGCAGAGCTGGGCTCCGTGCCACCCAGCTTTGTAAATCTTCACCCCACCTCGAACGTCACCAGAACTGGAGCCTATCACGCGTGTGCAACCGTGGGACCCCCGATCGTCTCCCTGACCTTCTGGACTGAGTTCTTCACGGTCAAGGCTGCATCTTGCATGTCCTGTGCTCTCTGCCCACACAGGGGTGCGGGGCAGGCCTTCGTGTGGCGAGCGAGCGAATGACGCACCGGGGATGGAGAAAGAAGCGCAGGCCCGGGGCGGTTAGGAAACATGATTTAAAGACGCGGCCGTAGATCTATCGATGGGTCCCCTCCTTTCCTCAGGCCCTTCTTTCTTGCTCCTGGCGTCTGGGCAGAGTGCTGCTGAGCAAGACAGATGCATGACTTGGCGGGACCAGCCCGACGCGTCAGGGGAGCCCCGGGGTGGGGGGTGGTTGTGTGGACTCAGCAAGAAGGTGGCAGCAGTTCTGGAGTGGAGGGGGTTAAACCGGAAGACAGAGCGTGCCCCACTCCTTCCAGGGGAAGAAGACGGATGCTGGCCTGAGCCCGCAGCTAACATCCTAACCGTAACCAGAGAGTTTCTGAGAGATTAGGTGATGATATATACGCAGGGCTCAGACGTTTAATTTGCATCGTGTCCTGTGTTCCTGAAAAGTTGCTTTCAGATTCTTATTGATGTGCTTGCGCTTTGGGGGGTGATTGTTCTCCTTGGACGTGAATAACCCCCTGTGTACTCTGAGACCCACGTCCCTCTCATAGTCTAGAAGGCAGTGAGCAAGAGCTTGTAATTCAAAGCGCTGTTCATCTTCCCAAGTCAGGGGAGACGGGGATCGGAAGGCAACTTGGCTTAGACAAGCGAGGCTGGCCTCCTGGCTGGCGGTCATAGGCGTGTGTGTGTGTGTGTAGGAGAGTGTGTTCTGTGTGCGGAATAGGTGCCTTAACCCCCCCAGCCCCCACTGCCCACTCCCCAATTCCTTCTTCAGGGTGCCCACGTTGGAGGAAGCTGGTGCATTCCCACGGCAGCTGCTGCTGGTGGCTGCTTATTACATGCAAATCAGAGAAGCCTTTCAGACCACATGTACCCTGGGCGCTCTGGCTGTGTTCTTTCTAGATGCTGGGGAGGCAGCTGTGCCCTGCAGCATGAAATTATTAAGAGTGGGGACCACGGTTTCGCACTTTGGTGCCCAAACAGGCCCCAGTGCCCTGTGTTACTAGATCGAGTCTGGGTGCCAGAGGTTGGAGTGGGGACGGAGATGTGGCCAGCTCTTCCCCCGAGAGCTTGTGGTACCTGGCGAATGCCCAGACGTTTTACTAGGTGGAAAGGACCCTTGGCTGGTGTCAGCCAGGTATTGGGGAGCAGGAGGGAAGAGAGCCAGTCCTGATGGGGGCTGGAGGGGAACTTGAGCTGGCCCTGGGGGGTGGGAGGCAGGCTGAGGGCCCTTGAGTGCAGAGCACTCGGGGAGGGGCTTGGAGTAGGGCAATGCGGACACTGTAACGGCCTGTAGTGGGGGCTTTGTGAGGCGTGTGGGTAGGTCTCAAGTTTCTCCTGTAGGAACTGGGGGCGTGGAGAGTTCATGAACTGGTGTGTATGGAATTGAGGGAACCCCCTTGGGGAGACCTTAAGATGGAGCAGATGGGGCGGGGTGGTAGGCACTCCCACCTCATATAGCTTTGCACATCTTTTATTGAAGGGCTCTCCTCCTTTATTGTAGACTCCCAAGATTTAAACGTGAATGTAAGTAAAATTTAGGGGCTTGAAAATGCCTGCATCCACTGAAAACCCGCTTGTGCGTATATTGAAATCCAGTACTGCTCGGCCCTGGGTGCTGGGTGTCAGGGGTGAAGAAACCTGAAGTGTAGGAAGGTCGGCATCTCTTGCAATGAGAGCCCACAGAGCTCCCCTCCCAGTGCCCGCTCTTTCCCTTCCGGTGGCCCCCCCACCCCCTTGCCGCCCCCAGTCTCTAAAGCTGAAGGCAGGTGGGGTTATGAGTGTCTGCGCAGGCCGGCGCAGGGCCCGGTGACGCGATGGAGAGCTGCAGAGCGCGGCTGACTCATCAGACCTTCCCAGACTCCGTGGTGTTTCGCTGCTGGGAAGGGACGAAAGCAATCAGCCGCTAACGCTGGCAGATGACGCTGGAAGAGAACAAAACCTCCCGGCTTGTCTGTGCTGCGCCTCGGCTGTTTTGTTTTTAAAGCTACGTGAATTATTTTCTTTTTAATAATGTTTGTTTTCTTCTGATTATTAAAATAATGTGTGCTTATCGTAGAAAACACATAAATGCATTCATCAGAAAATAAAATGCATGAATTATTTTTCCATTACAGTCTGATTAAGAATGTTTTGCTTGTGCAGAGGCAACTTGGAGCACACGTTGGGTCGCGACGTGTGCTTTGGAGGCTCCGGGGGCTTCATGCAAATTTTCAGAGGCTTCCTCCAGGGAGGATGAGGTGGGGGGGGGCTCAAGAACTCCCCCTGCTACCAGCCATGCGTTATCTGTCTCATGACTGGGCTTCCTCAGATGGCTGCCCCCAAGCAAACGGCTCAGCGGCTTATCAGGCTGGGGATTCGGTGATCCGGACCCAGCATGTCACTTCACCAGCGAGGTGTCTGAGGCCGTGGGGAGATGCGTCTGGCCCAAGGTGACATCGTGGCTCGGGGCTGGTCTTCTCCGTGCTTTCTGACTCTGCCTTGCCTTTTAGAATATGAATCAGTTGGAAGTACTGGCAGTTAGACTTGAACGCCTTGCCTTTTAGAATATGAATCAGTTGGAAGTACTGGCAGTTAGACTTGAATATAGTTGTTACCAGCTCTGCCACCAGGCAGAGACCTCCCACCAGGCTGATGGGGGGTGGCGCGGGGGAGGGGGTGTCTCTAAAAGGGGAGACCTCACAGCTGCTGGCCCTTGAAAAGACGAACAGTAAAAGCCTATCATTGCTGTTAGACGCGTGAAGGAGGAGAAATTGCTCTGGGTGATCCCTGGCTGTATGAATAATGAGAAGAAATTAAGTAAGGGCCATGTTTCCTGACACTGATGTATTAGAACACGGAGTAACTTTCTACAGGAAATTGGAACAGGGATCCCTTTAAATTGAATTCGAAGCTGTGAATAGCAAGCCTACCGCGGCCCTCCATGTCCTCGTGCAAGTTCAGGGAGCAGCGTCCTGGGTGAGAGCGAAGAGCGCTAGGGATCCAGGCTGATGTGGAGGCCGGCCCGGCGCAAGTTCATAACCGCCCCTCCCGGGTGTTGTCTGCGGAGACGCAGAAGAGTAATTTGCTTCCCACAGAGCCGCGCCAGAAGTCTCCTACTTATTTTATTAGATTTTAGGCCCAATACATCTGTTCCCTCTCATTGGTTCCGTTGATAATAATTACCCACCCCAGTTCCATCTCCCCACAGATCTCTTTTCGATTTTAATTGTTTGCAGTAGCTGGAAAAGTTTACCGTTTTAGAAAATAAGTGTTTTGAAATAAGAACACTCTGGGCCAGAGCCCTTCTGAGCTTGCAGAGGGAGAGGGTTAAAGCGCTGTTTTCAGGGTGACTGAGGATGGCGGCTCCTGAGCGCAGGGGAGAGAGCTGCCTCCATCCGACCCTCGAGGGCCTGTCCTCGGCCCCGGGAGCGCTGGGAACTGCGCCTGGAGCTCGGGCAACAGCTCGCGGCCCTCGGGGAGCCTGGAGGACGTAGAATGTGCCCCCACCACACGGCTGCCGCGCGGCTCCTGGCCCTGGGGCCCCGGGGCCGGGGGACACGGATAATGGCGGCCGCTGTTCATCGAGGGCTTGCGGGGTGCCGGACACCACGCGGGCCTCTCTGCCTAGCTCGCGGTCTAATAAATGTATTCGTTAACAAGGTAATTATAAACAGCAGAGTGCTGCTTACCGGGAAGCAGAGAAAAATGGCAGGTGCCTGGGGAGAACCCATGGAAGGTAAAAGGCAGGCTGGGATTGGGAACGTGAAGGGAAGGACTCGGAAGTGAGAGCAGAGGGCCGGGCGCGCCGAGGCTGCGGCAGGGTTGCGGTGGCAAGACGGGGGCGTGAGGCTCGGCTCGTCCTCAGGTTGTCTTTAGAGAGGGAGCTATTTCCTATATGGCTGAGTCTGAAGATGTTTCTCAAATTATAGAACTCTCGCTCCCTCTCTTTTTTCTTTTTAGGGCAGCACCTGTGGCATATGGAGGTTCCCAGGCCAGGGGTTGAATTAGAGCTGTAGCTGCCGGCCTCCACCACAGCCACAGCAACGCCAGATCCGAGCCACATCTGTGACCTACACCGCAGCTCACGGCAATGCCAGATCCTTAACCCACTGAGCGAGGCCAGGGATCCAACCCACATCTTCATGGGTACTAGCTGGGTTCTTAACCTGTTGGGCCCCAGTGGGCACTCCCATCGTTCATGCTGTTCGTATTGGACCACAGAGTTTAAGTAGATCTTTCGATGTTTTTGTCCATCATGTGATTTGTTTCAGTTATTTTCCCATCTCTCACATACACGTGTGACTCTCTGGCAGACTAGTGAGCAGTGAATGCCCTCTTGAAGGCCATGTTGCTTTGTGCTGGGCTTAGACCCAGCTTCTTGGCTCTGTGATGTTGGGTGAGCAAACTGGTGTCCCAGTTTCCCCATCTGTACAATACAGAGACTGGAAGGGCGGGTCTGCTTACAGCGCCCTCGGTGTCACGGCGGGGACTGCCGGGCTTCTCCAGGCCAAAGCCAGCCCCTCGGTGGGCCTGTTCACTAAGGAGCTCGGCCAGAGAGCTGAGTGAGTGAGCACCTGCTGGGCATGTACAAGCCCTCCCGTGTCAGAGGCAGGCAGGGCACCGCCATCCTCGTGTCCTGTCCCAGGGGGATTTTCATGTGATACTTGCCTTTTTTTTTTTTTTTAAAGCTTTTGAGCATTAGCAGAGGGCCCATGTAGAACCTTGCTTTTCATCACAGAACCTCCGAAAACCCAGCTTTGCCCAAATATGACATCACGGAATCTAGAAAAGCAGAGTGACCTAACGTTGAAACCGTTAACTACCTCAGCTGGCAGTTTGCATGATGTCAACGGATACTACTGTGTTCCCTTTAAAAAGTTACAGTATCGGAGTTTCCTTTGTGGCTCAGTGGTTAGTGAATCCGACTAAGAACCACGAGGTTGTGGGTTTGATCCCTGGCCTTGCTCAGTGGGTTAAGGATCCAGTGTTGCCATGAGCTGTGATGTAGGCTGCAGACACGGCTCGGATCCCGCGTTGCTGTGGCTGTGGTGTAGGCCGGCAGCTACAGCTCCTGTTAGACCCCTAGCCTGGGAACCTCCATATGCCACGGGTGCGGCTCTAGATAAAGGCAAAAAGACAAAAATAGAATAAAATAAAATAAAAAGTTACAGTATCTTTTGGCTCCCTGTGGGTTTGCTGGAGCGCCCTGGGGACACGCTTGGGGGACTGCAGTGATGGTTACCTCTTGTGGTTTTGTGGAGGTTGAATGAAATGCTGGATGGAAATGCTTAGAGCAGAGCCCGTACTAGGGGCTGCGTAGCCGTTGGGTTCCCTTTTGGGCCACATGTAAAAATGTCCCCTTGGAGTAGCAAAGACGCTGATCTTGAGGGTCCCTAGGGAGATGGGCGTGGCAGTGGAAGAATAGAATATTTCCGTATTAGTCGTAACAGGTGATTTCAAATATGTCTATGTATATGTTAACAAATATAGGTATTTATTTCCTCCATGTCTCCACAAGTCTGTGTATTCAAGATGGCCTCTAACCTTTGTGTTTTGCTTTTAATCTTCTCATTGTGAAGACGGTGGGGCGGCGGGGGGGAGTGATCCCTGTGCTTTGCCTTAGCTTTGAGGAATGAGCAGTGGCGAGGCGGTTAGAGTTGAGGCTGGCGATTTGGGCAGGGACGGGGTTGTGCGAGGCCCTGAAAGACGTGCCGGGCATTAGGATTTTATTCATAATGAAGTGGAAAGATTTTACCTTTGTTGTTGTTGTTTTTGTGTTTGTTTTGTCTTTTGTCTTTTTAGGGTTGCCCCCACGGCATATGGAGGTTCCCAGGCTAGGGGTCTAATTGGAGCTGCAGCTGCCGGCCTGCACCACAGCCACAGCAACGCGGGATCCGGGATCCGAGCTGCGTCTGCAACCTACACAGCTCACAGAGACGCCGGATGCTTAACCCACTGAGTGAGACCAGGGATCAAACCCGCAACTTCATGGATGCTAGTCAGGTTCGCTAAGGGTTTTACGTTCTTTAAAAAGTGGATTAACTTTACCGAGGCGCAGTTTACGTGTGATAACGGGAGAGTGTGCTGTTGGAGAGTTAGGGCAGTCTGCACCCCTGCGCCGTCCCCCAC
Source organism: Catagonus wagneri (assembly GCA_004024745.2). Taxonomy (NCBI): domain Eukaryota; kingdom Metazoa; phylum Chordata; class Mammalia; order Artiodactyla; family Tayassuidae; genus Catagonus; species Catagonus wagneri. The sequence continues at coordinate 11,435,560 of PVHT021183632.1, forward strand.
CTCTCCCCCAGAAGACGCAGAGCCTGGCCGCCACCCAGAAAGTTCCTGTTTCCTTTATCAGTCAAGCCCTTCTTCCAGTCCCAGCCCCAGGCAACCACTGATCTGCTTTCTGTCATCACAGATTGATTTTGCCTGTTCTAGAATTTCACGTAAACAGAATCAAGCAGCATGTGATTCCTCGTGTCTGGCTTCTCTCAGTTGACGGAATGTTTCTGAAGGCCGCCCCCGCCCTTGTGTGCATCAGCTGCAGTCCCTTTTCATGGCTGAGTAGTAGTAGTTCGCGGGACGGAAATGCTACCATACGTTTATCTGTTCACCTGTTGATGGGCATGCAGTTTGTTTCCAGTTGGGGCTCTTAGGGATAGTGCTCTTATGGACATTTGCGTGTGGACATTTGTTTTCATTTCTCTCAGTAAATATCTAGGATCGGAACTCCTGGATGGTGTGTTCAGCCTTGTAGGAAAGCACCTGTTTCGAGCAGGGGCACGGTGCCTCCTGAGTCACATCTTTCCAAAGGTCCTTTCCTTCTGAGTGGCGAGCCTTTGCCGTTCAGTCCATCCCAAGCCGTGACATCTCTGCTGAGCTCATCCAGAATTCTCCTCGGTTTCTCCCTGTGTGGGACATGGCTGTTGGGGAGCAGGGGTCAGCCCTGGGGAAGTGCCTGGGTGGGTGCTGGTAAACAGGGCACTGGTGATGACTGCTCTTGTTATTTCTGTTACTGGCTGCTGTAAATTCTCCTTGTCGCTTCTCTGCGTAAAACCAGCCAGCCTGTGTGGGATGTGCACTAAGCCCTGTGCCATGTGGCCGTATCCCCAGCCCCTATGTCCGGTCCTGTCACCGGCCCGCCCCCGCTGTGTGCCCTGGACTCTTTCCAGTGGGTCTGCCTGCTGTTCCCCGAACGTGACGCACCCTTCAGGCCTGTGCTCCCTCCTCTTCCACGTCCTGCTCGCCGCCCCGGGACTCGGCCCCAGGGCCCCTCCTCGTGCCCTCCTCGTGGTCGCCTTTCTCCCTCTCCCTGGGCTGGCGGGACCACAGTGCCGCGGCCGTGGCCTGGGAAGGCGCTGCTGGCCGTCGGTCCCCAGGGGACTGGCACAGCGCTGTCACTGACGGGGACTCGCCTCTGGCCCGTGCTCGGGGTTACGTGCGGGACCGCATTCCCTGACAGCCACGAGCTGCTTGTCTGGAGCTGAAGCCACCCAGGGAGAGGCACAAGCCCTGGTCAGAAAGACGCGGTCTGGAGTTCCCGTCGTGGCGCAGTGGTTAACGCATCCGACTGGGAACCGCGAGGTGGCGGGTTCGACCCCTGGCCTCGCTCAGTGGGTTAAGGATCCGGCGTTGCCGTGAGCTGTGGTGTAGGTCGCAGACGCGGCTCGGATCCCGCGTGGCTGTGGCTGTGGCGAAGGCCGGCGGCTACAGCTCCTGTTAGACCCCTAGCCTGGGAGCCTCCACATGCCACTGTGGCAAAGGCCGGCGGCTACGGCTCCTGTTAGACCCCTAGCCTGGGAACCTCCATGTGCCCCGGGAGCGGCTCTAGATAAGGCAAAAAGATAAAAAAGAAAGAAAGAAAGAAAGAAAGAAAGAAAGACCGGGCCTGGCCCCAGGGCACCATCTGGGCTGGTGGGAAGCTGGGGGTGAGCTCGGTGAGTGAAGCCTGGACCCTGCCCCCTGCCCACTTCCCCGTGGGCCTGGGGCAAGCTGGTCACATCTCGCCGGGGCCGCTCGGCACATGGGTACCGTGATGATTCCTTGCTTGGTCCTCACCCACCTGTTAGCCCTGGGCATCTCCAGCTGAGAGAGGGGCATCTGAGCAGGAGACAGAGCCTGTGCGGGGGGCTAACCCAGCGAGCTGGGGAGACAGGGCACCTCGGCCTACAGAGCTAGAAATGGGGCTAGGCGCTTTCCCACAGCCTGGGTGACCTGCCCTGGAAGGGCCCTAGCTGCCAGGCTGTGGCTGCAGCCACCCTGGCCCCGGCCGGGTCCCCGAGGCTGTTGCGAGAGTCCCCTCCCTGCAGGAGGGAGCGCTCCGAGCCTTACCTCCCCTTGCAGGCAGAGCTGCCAGAGGCCGAGCCTCATGCCGGCTGGCTGCCCAGATGCTGCAACGTCTGTCTGTGTGACAGACACAAGGCCACTGTTGCGTTTTCTGCCTGACTTGTCTGGGGCTGCAGTGACCCTGAGCTCTTCCTGGCCACTGCCGTCCACCTGCCACTGCCTGTGTTGTGGAGACTTTCTCCCCACGCTGCGTCTGGACACTTAAACTCCGTGCACGTACTCTTAGGTTGGCGTGAAGGTCGTCACCTGCCTTCTCACTGCCCGTGATTTTGTACATTAATCACACAGTGACACTGAGCGTCCATTAAAACCACGCGAGCAGCGGCACGGTCTCTCAGCCACGGTCATGGAAGTGGGGCTTGTGCCCAGGTGGGTATGGGACAGCCCTGGGCGTCACCTGCGGGCTTGTGGAGTGGCAGTCTCCTCCCGGCCAGCGTCCCCCTTGGGTGCAGGGCGGGACCCGCCTGACTCGCGTGGGTCCCAAGCCCCTCCTCTGTTTTCTGGCTTGGTACCCTGGCCCTGAAGTGCTGCGCTCTAGGAAAGTTCTGCTTCCTTCGCCACGGGGGCTCTCTCTGGCTTCCCAGGCCTCGCCTCTCACTTCCTTCCCCTGCTGTCTGCCCTCTAATGTGATAGCCTTCTCGGGGAGTCTTCAAATGAACAGTTTTTAGAATTGTTGAAAGCTCTGTTGGGAAACAGAAAAGGCTATTTCGTGGAAGATGACGGCCTTATTAACTATAATCAGCCAGTTCACTGAAGTTTCCATTATAGTCCGGCATCTTGCCTTGTTGAAGTGGGGGGTTCTGTGCTGACGTCCTTGGGGATGTGATAGTCTTTAACACATTCACAGCTTAATTTCTTCTGGAAGGTTTGGCAGCCTGGTGTTTTCATTTCGAAAGCCGAGGTAGAGCTTTGCAATCATCCACATTAATATAATAATTACAATTTTGAGCTGGTAATTCCAAACACCGACATCAGGAGTTGTTTTCAGAGCTGGAGGAAGCGCTCAGGCAAGGAGGTGGAGCCTGGCATCCGACCGCCTGCGAAGCACGTGCCGCTGAGAACGCGGGCGGCCCACGTCTCCGGACGAGGCTTTGTACAGGGGCCCAGGGACGTCAACACTCGGAAATTCCGCTGGTGCTCAGCCCTCTGAGAACATGCGTGTTTTCGCTCAATGGAAATTTTCTTTTCTGAAGAGTTTTGCGTGCGGGAACCCAGGCCCCGACATTTTTCCTGGGTTCTTCATGTCGGATCGCCCTGGGCCTGGGCTTGTGCGAGGGTGCGGGAACCCAGGCCCCGACATTTTTCCTGGGTTCTTCATGTCAGATTGCCCTGGGCCTGGGCTTGTGTGAGGGTGCACCCGGGAGAAGACGGTGCCCACTGTGTCCCGCAAGGCCTTCCTCGCCGGGACGTGACGCCCGGACCCGGAGGGCACTGGTGGCCTGCCGGCTGCTGGCCCCGCGGCCCCTGCCCCACCCACACCCGTGCCCACGGCGTCAGGCCCCAGCTGCCGCTTTCCTGTCACCTCCTTTGGCTGGCTCGGCCACCCTGCCCACAGCACATGACTTGGGTTTTGTGTTGTGCCTTTCCTTTGTGAACAGATTTTTTTTTTACAGTTCTGTAGGCATTATTCACATATCATTTTGGATCCTGTTTCTCTCAAGCTTAATGTCTACCCCTGTTTTTACAGCCTTCGAAACAGTCATCTTCTTTCATGCGGTCGCACCACAATTTACTAAATTGTGTCCCTGTCGCTGAACACTGAGGGTTGGTCCAGCAGGTTTTTTATTGTTGTTTTATAGGCAAGGCCACAGTGATCATCTTTATGAACATAATGTTTAGCTTCTGTGTAGTTATTTCCTTAGGCTTGATTCCTAGGGCTGGAATTACTAGCCAAGACTAAGATCAACTTAAAAAAAAGATAAAGTTTTCTTACGACGGTAACAGAGTTTGGGAAACAGGAAAAGGTAGAAAAGGGGAAATCAAGATGGCCATCTGTCCCCTCACGTTGCCACCTTGTCAACTAGGCATGCATGGGGCTGCACATAACAGGAAGCCCAGCTCAGGTGCCTCAACCAGGCAAAGGCGTGTGTCCCAGCAATCAGACACTGGAGGAGAGCCCACGGCTGGGCCCCACATGTGGCTGTGCCGTTAGCAACGCTGGCCGTTCCCTTCTGCCCTGCCGTCCGGGGTGGCGTTGGCCTTCATCCCCACCAGCCTTCACCATGCTCGGCTCGGTCTTCCCACCTGCCAGCTTCTTCCCTGCCTCCCTGCGGCCTAACCCACCCCCGCCTTCCCGCCCGCCCACCGCTGCTCTTCAGACAGAGTGTCTCCTGCATTTGGGCTGTTGCTGTAATGAGATATTTGCCTCTTTTTCCTGCATAGCCTGCATTGCAACTGCCTGTGTTCGTGACACACGGTTCGGCCAAAGCTGAAATCTTAACAGCATCAGGGCGGGGAAGGGAGCGCGTGTGCCTCAGGCTGGGAAGAGGCCTTTTTTGCTGGGGTTGCCTTGCGTCCTGGGTTTGGAGCCCCACCAAGTCCCTTGGGTGGGCCCAGCTCGTCTGCTCTCTGCCTAGTTCCGTGCATCGGGGTGGCAGCGCCGTCTTCCTGGGGCCTGTCGGTTCCTCTGGTCACTCCAGCTGAGGGAGGTCTGCAGAGCACCCACTACGTGCAGTGGGTGCTCTGCCCAGATTGCGAGCACGGTCCTTGCCTCAGGGGGCTCCCAGAGGAGCAAGCAGACCGGCAGCAATGCCGTCACGTGGTCATCAGCCCCCAAACCAAGCCGAGCGGCCTAGAAATGAGTGATTTGTGACCTGCTCTGACCCTACAGAAAATAAAAGATAATAAGACTCTCATGGACCTACCAGCAGATTTAACAGTTACTAACGTTTTGCCAAACACTAACATATCTGTGTTGGGTCCCTCTGTTTGTTTCCGCAAAGAATAAAATATTCCTGATGTCGCTAAAGCCGTGCCTCCCTCCCCAACAATGGCAGCTCTCCTGACGTTGGTGGATTTGTTTCCACCTTTTACTTCATGTCCTTATCCATAAACAGTATGGAATATTAGCTTTAAAGATTTATAGAACTTCTGTAATTCATAAAAATTAAACATTGAGTTTTTGCAATTTTCCCATGCATGCAAACACACATGTACGCATACATGTGCATCCGTGTATCCGGATTGTTTATTTTTAACTGCTGTATAGTATTCTACTGGATGGAAAAAACTAGTTTCTGTATTTATTCTCCTGCTCACGGAAGGTTACATTGTTTTTTTACTTTTTATTTCTTCCAAACAATATGGCAGCGGATATGTGTTCTAGTCATCCACTGCTGTGTAATAAAGCACCTCCAGACTCTGTAGCTTAAATGTTTCCTTTGCTTATGACTCTGCCGTCTGGGCCGGGCTGGGTGGGAAGAGTTCATTTCTGTTCTACTGGGCATCCTGTGGCGTGGAGTCATCTAACGGCTGTCCATCCACGGGGCTGCGGGTGACTCTGGCTGCCAGCTGGGGCCTTGTCTGTGCTGGTGCCTAGAGCCCTACACGTAGCCTCTCCACGTGGTCTGGGCTTCCTCACAACATGGCATCTGGTTCTCTGTGCAAAAGAGCCAGGCCGGAACCTACAGCCTTAGAAACACTTCCCTATACGCCTGGGAGAGGCTCTCGGCCCCCTGCAAGTGGACTGTGGGCCTTGGCGTACGCCCCCCTGACTCAGCTTGGTGCTGCCGGGTGGCTTCACTGGGTGTTTGGTCTCGATGTCACCATGGGACTGGACATTTCCTTTTCTTTCTTTCTTTCTTTTTTCTTTTTTTCATCCTAGGGCGTCCCCCGCGGCACACGGAGGTTCCCAGGCTAGGGGTCTAATTGGAGCTGCAGCTGCCAGCCTACACCACGGCCACAGCAGTGCCGGATCCAAGCCACATCTGCAGCCTACACCACAGCTCACAGCAATGCTGAATCCTTAACCCACGAGCGAGACCAGGGATCAAACCCGCCACCTCATGGATACTAGTCAGGCTCATTACCACTGAGTCACCGCAGGAACTCCGAGAGTACCGTCTCTTCACACCCTCTCAGACAGTTGCCGTTGGGGGTTCTGACTTTTTGCGCTTGTGCTGGCTGTGAAGGAGGATCTCGTTTTAATCTGCCTGCCCGCTGGCGAGGCCAGGCCCACACCGCCCCCTGGGGTGGCGCTGGCTTGTGTTCCCTTTCCCGGCTGGTGGCCCTCAAGAAGACAGAAACGTCAGCGCTCTTTCTTGCCTTATGATGTCAATTTTTCAAAAGAGAAGTGGTGAGTTTCCCACAGAGTTTATTGCGAACTGTTATGAAGACCTTGGAGTTATTATTGGTATGACTCACTTATGAAAAAAAAATATGATTTCAGTAACTGCAGGCTGTATTTGTAATGTGATGGATTTTCATTTAATCTCTCACCTCTCTATAATTTGCCCAATTTAAAAATGCCCCGAAGCTTGCTTTCTCCTTGTCTGGGAGTCCTGTTCTTGCCACGTGTTATCACAATAATAGTAATAAGAGATGATGCCGATATGTGTCTGCGAGCTCTTGCTGCCTCCGCGGTCATTTAATTACCTCTGGTGCTGAGCCCCCCGCCCCGCCCCGCTGCTGGAACAGCCTGCGTGCCGCGCCTCTGGGGGGAGGCCAGCTGTGACTGTCGGGCTTGGCAGGCCCCAGGCTGGGAGGCGCACCGGGACCCCCGGGGCTGGGTTGGGGTCCCCCTGGGCCGCCTGGCGCTCCATGACGCCTTGAGGTTGCAGAGGGCAGCCCATCACCTTCAGAAAGCCTGGCCCCTGGGAGCGCTCAGGAAATACTCACCGAAGCCAATAATTGAAATCGCTCGATTATGGTAACGACCAACCCGACCCCCTGGCTTTCCTCAAAAACATCTGGAAAATGCCGTGTCTGACTACGGGTTTTAAAGTGAATTCCTAAGCCTTCCTCGAGAAGTGAACTTCTGGCTACTTTCTAATTGAGTCAGGTTCTGTCTGAACACTCCGTCTGCGGCTTGCTGGAGAACTTTATCTCCTCGGCCTCCCTCCGCAGGGGCGCTCGGCTTCTTATCTGCACTTAGAACCAGAGCCTCTGCGCCGGAAACGAGGCCCCAACTGTGTGCTGAGAGCCGGCTCAGCCCCTCTGCAGACGCTCTGGAAGCAGCCTCTGCATCCAAACCAGGGCCCCTGGCGAGCCGTGCGTGCCACTGCCCGAACCTTCTAGATTGGGTGCGTGCGACAGGGCCTCACGCCGTGGCTGGTGCTGTGCCGTCCAGATCTTGCAGGTCATTCCGGGAGGCGCCAGGGGAGCGTCTGTCCTGACGAGGCTCCGTGCGGGTCCTGGAGAGGCCGGGTGGGGGTGTCGCTCCGGGCCAGTGGCCCGGCCAGGACCGTCTGTGCTGGTCTCGGGGGGCTCCCCGGGCCCAGCCAGAGCGGGTGTAGACGAGTCCTTGTCTGTTCTTCTCCGGCGGGTAAGGCTCTAGGGTGGCTCCTCGCTCTTCGGGGAGCCGCGTCATCCCGGGCTGCCCGGCCAAGGCCTCCTGGGCTGGCGCGGTGCGTGCCTGAGGCCCGGCACTGCCGTGGCCGCGCCACTTCTGGGAGCCTGCGGAGTTTTCACACCACTTTCTAGGTGCCAGCCAAAGTCTAATGAGGGCAGGGCATCAGCTCCGTTTCTGTGACAAGTTCGTTCACGGCCTAACAGTTTGGATCCCACACGCGAATGGCAGAGCCCGCTGTCCTCATTCAGTGCAGCCCTCGTTTGCGTGATGAGGGTCAGGACTCAGCTCTTGGGGATCTAGCCACCGTCCCCAGGGCTTTCTTGTCTCGTGACCCAGGTGTGCCCCGCCTGTGCTTAGCCACGGGGCCCCGCCTCCCGTGGGTCCTGAAGGGCAGGCCCCTCCATTTGCCCCCCACCCCCCACCGCTCGGTGTTTGGACCGGAGTCTCCTGGGTCCCGGCGTCTAAAGCCGGTTTCCGGGACAGCCCTTCGCAGTGGGGGTCTCGGTTTCCTAGCCTGGCTTCCCAGCCCCGGCTGACGCTGTCCCCGCCTGGGAAGCGCCTGGGACGGACCACCCTCTGCCGGGTGCCGCGCGGCCGCAGAGCAAGGCTGCTGTCGGTGCGGTGCCCTGGTGGGGAACCGAGGCCCAGCGCGGTGACGCCGGCCCTGCACACGCGCTCCTCCTGCCTGTCCCTTGTGGCGAGTGCCCGTCGCCTGCTGCCCTGGGCGCCCCCCGCCGCCCTCATAGCTGTTGGGCGAACGTATACAACCGCTGGGTGCACAGCTAAAAATTAGGGGGACCAGGATTTGGACCCGCATCTGTTAGATTCTAAAACCTCTGCTCTCTCCGCCCCTGGCATTGACTATTAAACGTTTGATGAGGAGTGAATCCCAGGCCAAAGCCCGACTTGTTGACTTCACAGTAAGCGTCCCTGGCAGCCTGGCTCTCCTCTGTGAAAGCCATTAGGCAGCGCTGTCACACGCCGGTGACGGTGGGTAGGTCCTGTGTTGACGCACACTCGGCAGGCTGTCACGAAGGCCGTGTCAAGTTTTCGTTTTGAAAGAGTTCTCGAAAATGACAGGCTTCACTTCGGGGGTCTTTGTTAATGCAGCGGTGTTCGCTGGCTGGATCGCGTGGACTCTTCACCAAAGCTCCTGCACGTGACGAGCTCGGGAAAGAATTGACATGATGTGCACTTGTTGTGGGCGCAGCCGCGCAGCCAGGGGAGTCATCTGGGGGCCGGAGCCCTCAACATGAGCCGAGGGACCCTTGGGTGGGGTCAGGGTTAGACCTCCAGCCTTCAGAAGGCCCTGTGCTGACAGCCCACCCGGAGCGGGTCTGCACAAATGCGGAATGAGCTGGCTTATCCTCCAGACGGAGTCCTCGCGGACACACATTCCGCACCTTCGCATGGGGTGGTTTAAAAAATTAATAGACAGGCCTTTATTTCTCTCTCTGTGAGCCAATGCTTGGAATTAATTTTTTTCTGGCCCACTAACTCTTGTGGTTAAAAGTACAAATTAAGCTTTCTGCGAGAATCCATCACCAAATTATTGAAAAGTCAGTGTGGAGAAGATAATGGGCTCGATACTGGGTTATGTCTATCAGGTTACTGTTTTCCGCAATTACACTTTCTTTTGTTTTTCTTCTTTCGTGCTTTGGGAAATCAGCTCGAGAATGGTCGTCCACCTTGGAAGAGTTATTGGCTATTTTTCCCAAATGGGATTGCCCTTCCTGAGAACAGTGGGCCTCTATCTGACAACAAGTTATAAATTTGTGCTCTGAGTTCTCTGAAGAAAGCATGAATCTTAGACAATGGCGCTGTGACGCTGTATTTCAGGCGGGCGTGTAGAGCTGTCAAAAAGTCAATGAAGTCCTCAGGCGCCGGCTTGTACCCAGCCAGCATTTGTCAAGCCTTCTGCATGTACTCTGTGCGGGATTAGATGGCAGATTACGGTGCGTTCTCCATCGTGTCTGGCCCTGCAGCTTCCCTGTGCCCCCAAGCCCTTCCTCGAGCGGGATCTGCCTGAGCCCCTGGCCTCTGGAGGCAGTGTGCGCTCCATGCCATCCTTCATCCTGCTGGCCGCCAGGCGTGGGTCTGGGCAGTAGAGTGCCCGGAAGGCAGGTGTGCCTGCCTCAGAGAGCGGCCCGGGCCAACTGCTGCCGTGCCCTCCCTGCTGGCCACCCCATACCCTAGGGCTCCCCGCCGGCTTCCTGCTCCAGTGGCAGCTACTGAGGTTGCAGACAGAGGGGCTCAGACGTCCTTGATCACTCAGAGTCTTGCTTTTTTTTTTTAGGGCCGCACATGCAGCATGTGGAGGTTCCTAGGCAAGGGGTCTAATGGGAGCTGTAGCTGCCGGCCTACACCACAGCCACAGCAACACAGGATCCGAGCTGAGTCTGCAACCTACACCACAGCTCATGGCAACACCGGATTCTTAACCCAAGAGCTAGGCCAGGGATCGAACCTGCATCCTCATGGATCCTAGTCGGTTTCGTTACCGCTGAGCCACCACGGGAGCCCCCCTCAGTCTTGCTTAAAACCCTCCAGAGGCTCCTCTCCGTTTTCAGAAGACAGTCCAATGTGTCTGACAGTCCTCTGTGTCCCCTGAGCCTTCTGGGACCTCCCTGTTCCCCTCCGCTGCTCCTTCCATGTAGTTTCTGCTCGGGACCTTTTCCCAGGATTGCCTCTCCCCCCACTGGGGTAGGTGTCCCCTCCCGGCGGGTTCCCACTGCCCCTCACTGCACTTACCTGTCACCAGCTGTTACCTGCGAGGCAGGGGCGTGTGGCCTTGCTCGCTGTTGTGTCCCCAGCGTGATCACAGTGAATGATGCACAGCAGGGGCTTTGTAAATGTTTGTAGAGTGACACACAGGGCGGAGCATGATGGCCTGGCAGCTGGAGCGTGTTAGAGGCGGTTGCCAGGCGGGTGGGTGAAGGGTGTGTGCTGGGGCCCCAGCCGTCTCTTTATTAAACCGGTCCTATCACTCGACATCCTTCACCGCTGAGGGACAGATAGCCCGCTTCACGGTACAAGTTCAGGGGTGTCGGGGCTGCTGCCGCTGGGAGAAAAATGACTTCTGGAAAGAGTGCCGGGCCGGGTGGGGCTGCTGCTAGGCCGCGTGGACAGGCTTCCTTTCCTGTGTCCAGCCTGTTGGACTGATGGGGACATTGAGGCCAGAGGGCGGGGTGGGGGTGGGGGGCTGGGCCTGGCCTCCTGACCGCGGGTCCAGGGCTGCTTCCTGCTGTTCCTCCAGCTGGGGCAGAGGGCCGAGCAGGCGAGGGGACAGCCCCGTGGGTCGCCGCGGCCTCCTCACTGTGACTCCGCTGACGCTCACCGTGGTGCCCCTGACCTGCGGTGGGAGGCTTCGCCCCTTCCTTCCGCAGCCTGAGTCCCCTGGGGCGCGCCCGCCTGTGCTGAGGGTCCCCAGAGGCCATAGGGAAGGTGGCCCGGGAGGTGGGGCTTGAGGGCAGAAGGCGTGGACACCGGGGCTCCGGCCGGGCCCCCTCACCTGTGGCGGGGGTGGCGCCTCTGTGCAGAGCGCTCAGCCCAGCGGGGCGGCTGCGGGCCCTTCCCAGGCCACCTCTGCGGGACCTGCCTGGAGCCGCCCCCGGGAGGAGCCCTCTCGCTTCCCCTTTCATCAGGTTGGTCTGTTTTGAATCTGACGCCTCTTTCCAGAGTGACCGCACCTTAGTTTATTCTACTCTGAGTGTAACTTTAATTTAGTTGCACATCCATATTTAAAATCTCATATGTATTAATTTCACGATATCCGTTTGTTTTTCTTACATCTCATGAAGCAGTACCCTTGCGCTTTCTCCTGCGTCTCTGGCAGGAGTCATCACCACGCCTCGGGCCGCTCTGAGTCATCTAATAGAGGTTTCCAGAGCGTGTCAGCTTCACCTCCATCTAAGTCATTTCAGATCCCGCGCTTACTGAATCAGTGAACGAAGCTGTCACTGGAAACTTCTGACTGAGCCGCAGGTGCTCATTTGTAAAGCACTTGGACGTCTTGTTTTTCTGGGTGGCACTTTGTGACCTTCCGCCGCGCTTTGACCTGGGGCCGCGGAGCAGGGCGGTCCCCACCGTCTGCCGGCAGCCAGCCCTCTTCGGTCGGAGCTGGTCTCCACCTTCTAGGGCTCTGACCTCCAGCTTGTCAGCAGCTCTCCCTCTTCTTGGGGACAAGGCAGGTGTGGGGGCAGAGGGAAGGGGGCCCTTGCGTGCTCCCCTGTCCTGGGGCTCGCGGGAGCCCTCCCTGCCGGCAGGGGAGCAGGACCCAGAGTGAGAGGCAGATGGAGTTCCCTTCGTGGCTCAGTGGTTAACGAATCCGACTAAGAACCGTGAGGTTGCGGGTTCGATCCCTGGCCTCGCTCAGTGGGTTAAGGATCTGGCGTTGCCGTGAGCTGTGGTGTAGGCTGCAGCCGCGGCTCGGATCCCATGTTCCTGTGGCTGTGGCGAAGGCCAGCGGCTACAGCTCCTGTTAGACCCCTAGCCTGGGAACCTCCACATGCCGCGGGTGCGGCTCTAGATAAGGCAAAAAGACAAAACAAAACAAAAAAAACCCAGAGTGAGAGGCAGAAAGGAGCCGCCCCCTCAGTGTCGGAGCTCGATGGTTCAGGATACATCCCCTGTGTAGTCGTCCAGATGCTTTATTAAACAAGGCCCGGTGGCGTGGGGGAGGCCAGGGCAGAGCCACACACACCGCCTGAAGAGCCCCAGAAAGCCGAGCATCCAGCCCAGTGATGCACGTGAAGTGCCACTTCTCCGTCTGCTCGGGCTACCGCAACAGGACACCGCGGACTGCGTGTCTCACCCAGCAGAAACTGATTTTCTCACAGTCCCGGAGGCGAGGAGTCCAAGGTCACGGTGCCGGCAGGCTTGGTGCCAGGGAGGGCTCTCCCCTGCGGACGCGGACGGCCGCCTGATTCCTGTGTCCTCACGTCGCCTGCTTGGAGCCAGAGCGCCCTGGCGCCGTCCTGTGAGGGGACGCAAAGGCTGTCAGGTCCGAGCCCTGCTCTGAGGACCTCACCTTATCTCCTTACCTCCTTAGAGGCCCTGTCCCCAGATACAGCCTCACTGGGTTAGGGCTTCAGCGTAGGGTTTGAGGGGGAGCTCAGTCTGCACCATGTCAGCACACCGCCCGACTCGGGTGGGTGCCGCTCAGGGGATGTTTGATGCTTTGAATTGCAAGGTCTCAGATGAAGATGGAATTGGCCCCAAAGGCTGTAGCCAAATCCTGAAGACCATCAGGCCCCGGGGAGCGGCGTGCCTTCAGGGAGGCCCCTCCTAGGTGTTGGCCAGTGTCAGATGTCAGGTGGAGATGAGGTCCCCTCCGCCCTTGAATCCGAGCTGCTCTGGAGCCCCTGGTCTCTGGCCGCCTGACCTCCTGAGCTTCTTGGGGAGATGGAGGAGTTGCAGCGTTTGGCCAAGGTGAGGGGACAATGCTAATGGGCCATACAGTGTGAAGCCCAGATTCTTAGTCTCTTCGTTCATAATCATACCTTGTGTTTGAGTAACTGACTCCTGGGAAGCAGGGACTTGGTTTCACGACCAGCGTGTTGACGAGCACCCCGCACAGGGAATGGGTGTTGACTGGGTGTCGCCCTAATTCAGAGCCACAGGGTGCTTACGGCAGGCTTAATGCTTCACGCACTGGCGAGGTGGCCTCAGGGCTGCTGTCCCTGCGGGTAGGTGAGGACACCAGGGTGCAGAGGGGACTGGTGACTTGTGTAGGTGACCCAGTGAGGGAGCCTGGGCCCTGCTGGGCTCAGGGGGAGGGACGTGCGGGCAAGTCCCGGAGGACCAGGCTGGTGGGCCTGCAGATACCAGGCTTATGCCCCCCACTTGGCGGCCTGCGCCTTTCTGGCAGGTGGGGAGAGGCCCGCTCCGAGGTGCCCCTGGCCTTAGGCTGCAGGGACGCACAACGGGAGAAGGCCTCCCCTGGGTCTCCATGGCCGGCCCGGGCAGGAGTTTCCTTGGTGAGAAGATGGGGGGCTACGTTGACCACGCTCACGGGTTTAAATCAATGCCATTTCTACACAGCTAGTTAACCTGTCACTCCCTGTGGCCCCTGACATTCATTCTGAGGTGCATTCTTCTTTTATTGGTGTGGCTAATTAATGCATGACATTAAAATATTGACATGAATTGATTTGGGTATCTGCATCCTTGGAGCTTCGGTTCATAACAACATTTGGTAAGACTAGTGGTTTTAGAACATTTGGACTTAATTGTATTTTCTGAAGGATTTTTCTAGAATCATATAACTGCCTGGCAAAGTGCTTCAGTCCCCTAGTTAACCGAGAGAAATTGGTTTTCCGTTTGGTTTTGCTTAATACAAATGAAAAGTAATATACATTTGATAAAGGCAGTTAAAGGATTATTTATTAAAGTCTCTCTCTTTATATATTGGGGAAAAAAAATCCATAAGAGCTGAATTAACTTTGCGGCTGATGTAAGGAGAATGCGACTGTGGGAGAGGGGCCCGGCCTGGAGAAAGTGCGTTTCTGCTTAGAACGTCCTTTGTGGTCCTTCCTCCTGGAGGAGCACGTTTCTCCTTTGAGTTTCTCTGTGCGCTGGAGGTGTTACTCCTTGTGCATCTCAGTTTCAGCATCAGCAAGCTGTGGATGATGACAGTGTTCGAAATGGGAGAGCAGAGGAGAATTCAGGTGTTTTATCCTCGTCTCACTCAGGTTAGGAAACCTGCCAGAGGTAGCAGTTTGGAAAGGAAGAGAGAAAGACACGAAGTGAAAAGGAAAGTATCTTCTGTGAGAAAATGCAGTAAGTCGGTGGGTATTACCTTGCTCGTACGAGTCAACTTCTCTCATTAGTTATTTTTTAGAAAGCTTACTGTCACAATGCCAAGAGCTCTCCAAAGCAGAGCCTGCCAAGAGACCTTGCAAATAACTCCACCAAATTTACCAGCCTATATAAAAAAAAAAAAAAAAAACTTTTCTCCTCTCCTTCTTTTTAAAGTTTTGACATGATTTCAGCCTTACAGAAAAGTTGGGAGAGTAGTGCCAAGAATTTTCAGACACCTTTAACCTCGATTCCCTAAGTGTTAATACGATTTTATCATCTCTCTCTTTTATCTGCCCCCTTTCTCTTTATATATAGATATATATGTGTATGCGTTCATACTTTTGTACATTTTTTTCCTGAACTGCTGAAGAGTAAGTTGCAGATTGGCGGCTCTTTACCCCCAAATAGTTGAGCGTATATTCCTTAGAAACACATTTTCTTCCATAACCACAGTGCATTTATCAAAATCAGGAAAATAACACTGAACAACACTGTCGTCTAATCTCTTGTCTGTACCTTATGAAGATTTTTTTCCAACGGCGTCCTACTAATGTCCTTTATCGCAAAAAAAAAAAAAAAATTCCAGATCGTGTGTTGCCTTTATTGTCATGTCTCTTTCGTCTCCTTTAATTTAGAGCACCTCTTCTATTTCGTGACACGCACATATTTGAAGAGTACAAGCCAGTTCTTTTGCAGGCGATCCTTCATTTGGGGTTTTTCTGTGCTTCCTCCTGGCGAGACTCGGATGGCAGGCATTTGGGCGGGGAGATGCTGCGTCGTCCTTCTCGGAGCCTCGTGTCAGGAGGCAGATGCTGTCACTGAGTCCTGTTGTTGGAGACGTTAACTTTGTCCATTTGGATAGGGCGATACCTCCCAGATTTTTCCAGAATAGTTACTATTTTGTCTTTTGTAATTTGCAAGTATCATGTGGAGAGAGACACTTTGAGGCAACAGTAGCCTGTTGCTCCTCAGACTTTTATCCGTCAGTTTCAGCATCCATTGGTGATTTCTGCCTGTATCAGCTCTTTCGGTGATGGTTGGAAAACAGTGATTTCTGACCCTATTGCTTCTTGCTATAGTTTTTCTTCCCCCTCATAAGTCCATTTATTTTATGTCAGTGTGGGTTCGTGGACTCTTAGTTGATTACATTCTTACCTGTTTTTTATCATTTAACCAATGGCAGCTCCTTGAAGCTGGCTCCCGTGTCCTTTTGGGTTGTCTCCTTCATTCTTTGATCACTCGCTTGCTTTCCGGCACAGCAGCATCTTCCAGGCTCATCCTGTCCTATCCCTGCCCCATCTCCAAGGAGCTCCAGGGAGCTCTGCTTCCTTTTAGTGGAGAAAGGCATTTAGGAACCAAGATTTGGGTTTTACGTGTGCTTGCTGCTGCTGGGGTGTCAGCGCCTTTCAGGAGATGATCTGGGCAGTACATGTGCATGTGTACGTAGCCACACACACATTTGTCTCCCTCTTTCTCTGAACCTCAGGGGCGCGTGGCCTTCTCGAACTCCCACCCAGTACTGTGGGGCTCATGCTGCTCTTTTCCACATTGGTGACTTCCATCTCCAATGGTGTGGAACCTGGCTCCCATTTTCACACCCTATTTCTGTACTTGCTCAGTTCTAGGAGGTCAGAAGTTCATTTCAGAATCGTTAACCTCTGCGAATAAGCCTACTAATTAGAATTCATTATTAGAGTTGTTTTTGCCTTTAGCCTGAAGGCCTAGAGTCCACATGTGTTCAGATGCTCCTTGCACTAAGTTCTTTTTCTCTGCAGACGGAGAGGGCAGGTGAGCGTGGGTGCCTGGAGCATGGCTGCAGGTGGCACTCACCAGGCACAGATCAGTAAGCTGTGTGGGCTTCCTGTGTCTTCTGGGCCACCAGCCCCAGGGACGTCCCGGCGAGTCTTCTCAGGTGAGCGGACACGCTCCACGCCCAGACCCGGGCGTCACACTTCTGCTGATCAGCCATGGGTCCCCGGGATGTGTGATGTCTGAGCGTCACCCGCGCCCTCCTCCCCTCCCACGGCCCTCCCATCAGCGGGTCTGCAGGCTCCGGGAGATGAAGTGCTGGTGGAGGTCCCTCGGCTACTGGGAGACGGAGACGAGGCCAGGCAGGAATGCAGGGCTGGTGGCCAAGCCTGGGCTCAGCTCTCAGCTCGGACTGTGTGCTTTCCTTACTTAGAACTGTGCACTTGAGAAAGGGGTTCTGTTTGCTTTAATGCTACATTAATGCTTTTTGGAATCCATTTCCTTTGTTTATTTTACAGCAGTATAATTTGCAATGAAATAGTTTTACATTGAGCTTACATGTTTTAATGGTGTTTTAATGGCACCTTAATGGTGTCTCCATGGATTTGCAGTCAGATACTTTTGTTATCCTAACGTCCCCACTTGCTGGCAACTCGAGGCCTGAACTGTGGCCCCAGCTCCCCTCCGGGACTGAGGGGCAGCCTCTGGGGCAGGTGTTAGGCAGCCTCTGGGGCAGATGTCAGGCACCCAGGCCAGGAGGAGAAGGGAGTGTCGGGCCCCTGAGGGCCTCGTTTTCACTTTGCCACGTTGTCATGTGGCTCCTGGGGTCGTTTCCACCTCACTGTGCCTGACCAGGCGTCATCCGCGTGGAAGAGCAAGTCCAAGTCTCTGCCTCCAAGCCCGGCACCCACCCCGGAAGCCAGGGCGCTGGCCCCAGGGGCCTCGGTGTGCTGGGGTGGCCTGCTCTCAGTGTTGTCCCCGTGTCACACCATATGCTGAACCATTCGTTCTACCTTTCCACTTTGGACGATGTGGCACAACAGCGAGTCTTGCCTGGTGGCGCACAGAAGCCCTTTAGGGCTGGAGCTGGGCCCTAGCCGCCTGGGTCCCTCCAGCGCTTGGCACAGGGCAGCAGCCAGAGCGGGGCTCAGGGCTTGCCCGCGGAGCAAGCCAGTGAGTGAAGGCTTGACTTGCGGGCTGAGGGCTGAAGGTGATGGTAGGAAAGCAGACGGCAGAGGCCAGTCCCGGGGCCTTCTGCTCAGGGCTCACCTGCTCGTTGGCCTGGCTCTGGGGAGCACATCCGGTCACACAGAGCAGGTCCCTTCCACCTCTCCTGCTGTCCAGCCCCAGCCCTGCTTTCTCCTGGCTTCAGCGAGACCCACCTGCAAGGGCCAGCCGAAACTTGCCGCGGCGGCGGTGGCAGCACCCAGCACGTGGTGCTCGTACCCTGGCTCTGGGGCTCCCTGGCGGTGTGGCCTTGGGCAAAGTGGCTGAACCCTGGCACCCTCAGTTCCCTTATCCCGAACGGGGACAGCACCTCCCTGCCCTCTGGCAGGAGTCATTGTAGGACTCAGGATGCTGTGTCTGCTCAGCACCCAGACACTCGGACGTTGGCTGCTGTCACCGCTGTCGTCATTACTGCTACTCCTCCAACCCAGTGTGACTGTCTGCTGTCCCCAGCCCCTGCTCTCTCTGGCCCCCACCCCGTGCACCCTAGGCCCTGGCGCGTTGGGCCCCACTCTCGGCGAAAGAAGTGTGTGCGTGTCTGCCGCCCGCTCAGAGGCCAGAGCCGACCGCTGAGGACCGAAGGGGCTGGACGGGGTGGCCGCCCTCCCTTCTTCCTGGCCGCCTCTTTCTCTTCTCTCCCGATGCACCACTGTTTTCTCAAAAGAAAAAAGAAACGGTTTGATTCAGTGAGAGAAATCCCCAGGGCCCCGTTTCACACGATTGTCCCATTTCTAAACTTGAGTTAATAAGAATAAACAAAGTAGTGGGAGGGTTTGCACAGGAGAAGAATATTATTCTGACGATTATGTAAATATTTATGTGTTCTGGCTTTCTCATTTTGTTACTGGTGTCTAATTTCTGAGTCTCATAATGAAGTGTAATTTGGAGAAGCTTTGCAAAGACAGGCACAGCGGTGAAATAATTTGATTTGTTCAGTAAACTTGGTTTCAGCTATTCCTTTTCATCAGTTGTATTAGAACCCCTTCAAGTTCTTTGTGATTTGACAACAGCTTTTAGCCCGATGAAGATATGACTCTTAAACATTGCCAGGAATTCAGGAGAGGTTTATAATATTGTTGCTTAATAAGAAAATGCATCCATTGGCGGGATGTAAAATTTATGGGCTTCAAACGGATTTGAGTTTGTAGTTTTAGCCCTCTGTGCTCCTGCCATTCTTGAGGCTATGAGTAAGGTTTTTTAATTAAGTCAAATTGAATTGAATGAGCTTTTAGGGAGCGCCCACTCCCTGCCAGGCACAGTCTGCTTAACCCGTGCGCTGCCTGTAGGGTGGCGGGGGTGGACGGGGCGGGTGAGGGCAGCGGGCCGCAGCAGGGTTCTACCCATGCGCACGCGCACCAGCTCGTCCTCCGCGCAGGTCTGGGAGGTGGGCTTGCAAGTTAGGTCTGAGTCCTATGCTTTTTCATCCCTAGCTGATTACAGCCGGAGCTGATTAGGGAGAAGAGGCAGGTCGAGTGGCTTTGCATATGTTATCTTGTTTAATCTCATTTAATCTTCTCAACCACCCTGTGAAGTTCAAGTTAGCAGCACTCCCCTTCTTTTTACATCTGAGGAAAGACGCTAAGGCTCAGAGCGACGGGGTGATTGCTGGGGTCACGCGGCTGGTAGGACAGAGCTGGGATGTGAATCAGAAGCCTCTGGCTCTGAGGCCAGCATTCCTTCTGGGACTCCTCTGGGGTGGGGGCGGGTTTCTTGCCTTTCCTCCAGCGCCAGGCTGACAGCCTGCCCAGGGAAGGTGGCCTGTCACTGGGGCAGGGGTGGCAGGGAGGAGGGGCTGGCCTCCAGTCTCCTGGGCCCTTTCCAGCTCTGTGCCCCGGCCAGGGGCCTCTCCCCCCTCTCTGACCCTCGCTTTGCCCACGGGTGACCCAGCGGGCACCACGATGCATCGCGGGTTGTTGGTAAGGTGACAGATAATCTTCATGAGGTGCCTGGCCCTGCTCGGCAGCGGCCACAGCTGAGGAGCTGCGTGGCTTCAGCCCCCGGGCTCCTGTGCGTCATGGAGCTGATTGCCAGTGGAGACAGGTGACTCATTTGGTGGCATTTTGCGTGGCAGTGTGCAGTTCAGCCTGGCACAGCACGCCACACCCACAGCAGGTATTCAAGAGCCATTAGTGTTTATGAAGGTGATAAAATTGCCGAAATGGAGGGAAGCCATCAAAATAAGAGCCTTTTTGCCTGTCTCGTGAAAGTTAACTTGCAAACCTAATGACTGTTGGGCTGTCGAGAAAGTGTCTTCTGGATTTCTCGCCGGAGACAGAACTCTCTGGAAGGGCAGTCGGGCAGCCCCTGATTGCTGCGTGGGGCGGACGCTTTTCCTGGGACGTCGAGTTGGAGAAATTAGCAGTGATCTCCGAGGAGCCACGCTCAGCTTAACCCTTTGAATCACAAGAGCTTTAAAATGCGTCCTGGCGCTCGTTGTATAGTCTTCATACTCCGCATGTTTTCTCTCAATATAAACGTGACTTTGAGTGTCTGAGGTTTGGGTGATGGAAATCCCTCTCTTGGCAAAGCAGGTTTCAGTGGGTGGGGGCAGAACTCGCCCTGTGAGTGCTTATGGCTGTGGGGGGAGCTCAGGCCCCCTCTAGTCGGGGGAAAATAAGGATCCTGCCTCCGGGTCCACGTCCAGATCCCCGTCACCAGAGGACTCATTGTTTAAAAACAAATGTGAGCAACTGTCACGTGAGAGTCCCTAAATAGTCATTTTCCAGTCATTCTCTGATAAAGAGAGAATGCTTAATTCAGGCAGAGGTAGTGGTTTCAGACCATTTTGGAGTCGTCCTGGGGTAGAAGGAAATGTTTTCCTTTTTCAGTTTCAGCGTGACTTCATTCCTGTCTTCGTGTGTTAAGTGTCAGTTATCCCAGGGGAGCATTTTCCTCTTGGATGCCTCTGCACCTGGCAATTTGTGCGGGGATTCCTTGATTGCAAAATAGCTACTCTCAGAATGCAGGCAGGCAGCCGCACTCAGGAGCCCCTCGGCCACGGCAGCCGGACGCTGCCAGACACCTGGGTTGGAGCCCGTGGTGGTGCACCGCTTGGTCTGTTCTCAGCTGCCATTTGCTGGTTGTCAGGTGGGGACAGAATGGGACACCTCTTAGGTTATGGGGGCGCAGGGCTGGCTAGCGTGATACAAGGCGTTAGCTCTGCCGGGCCCGCGCTGGGCTCAAGGGACAGTGGGCACAGGGGGGACACAGGCCCCATCCCGTCCAGGTGGGAGAAGCTCACACATCCAGGGCCAAGCCACACCCACCTCTGCGGGTGGCCTGCACCTTCGGGGTATTTAGCGGCCCGGTCCTTGTTTTTGTTCCCTTTTCTTACTTAGGGAAAGTCAGAGCAGCAATCCTCAGGTCAGATTATTTGGGAGATCTGTATTACCACTGATTATTTACAAAGGGACAGGCCAGGGGGAGGTTACCAACTCGATTAATTGGTCAGCGAGGCAGCTGGAGGGATGTGTGACAAACAGACCAGGCTGTCATTTGGCCTGAGATTGTCTGCGCTGGAATTGTTCCCCCAGGATGGCCATGATGACAAATGTAATTGACATTTTTTATTAACCCTGAAATGATTAAAGATACTGCTGCTGAATTTGTGTCAAACGCCCGGTCCCTGGCATTTTGAGCGAGGGCTCTGCGCTGGAGCCAATAAACAGCCTCGTGTTTACTTCCTGCTCATCGCTTTAATCAGACAAGGCACAGAGCTCTCTGCCTGATTTGGTCTTGAAACCAAGCCAGGGAGCCCAGGCTCTGCCTCCTGGCTGAGGTTTTTCAGAACATTCTGGTACCAGCATCGTGATGACACTTCGAAGGCACCCTGTTCATTGACCCTCTGAGGCCTCAGGTGTTACCTGAGCCCCTACTGTGTCCCGAGTCCCCAGGAGTACAGAGGTGTGGGTTGGGGGCCCTTCTCTGGAGGGAGCTGTCCCAGTGGAGTGGGGATGGACAGTCGTCCCGGGAGTAACTGTGTAACCCGAGTCTTTGGGAGCAGGACCAGGGCTGCCCTCGTTGCTAGGAAAGCGGGGGAGGTGGCACAGGGGAGGTGGCACAGGGGCGGTTTAGGTCTCAGAGGGAGGGGGTCTCCTCGCCAGGCAGGGATCACCTCGGGGGCTTTCCAGGCAGAGGGGGAAGCAGCTGTGCCTGGGGCGTGGGGTGGGTGGAGGGCTGTGGGGGTGCGTTGGGAGCTTTGGGGGCGTGGAGGCCCCTGGTGCATACCTGGTGGGGACAGGAGAGAAAAGAAAATTATCACATGTCTAGCAGTGTGGATAATTGACATTTCAGCATTGAAATACTGGGTCCATGTCATTAAAATTTTATATACTAGCTTCCCCGCCAAGCCCCAACTAAAACCCCCTCTGTGCGCCCCCCCCCGCCCCCACAGGACGGACCTGGAAGGAGACTTATCACCTGTGACTTCGACCTGTTGCTTGGGAGCCTTTTCCATCAGTTTAATCTCCTTTCCCTTTTAATCCTGCGGCTGGCAGGATGTTGCAGGGGCAGTAATTTAATAAAAGTATGCAGTTTGTAAAGCAGCTGCTATTCTGTGTACTAAGCACATTTGCCAACCTTTTCAGGGAAACCTCCAAGCTGTTCTTGGAACTTGGTGATATCGCAGGAAAAAAAAAGTTATATTTAATAACATTTCATCCTTTGGGTTCTGCAGCTAATAGAGGCAGAAATGGGAGCCATGTCTGAAAGCCGTTTCTTTATGTGATTCAGAGAACCAGGACGCCGCAATTACCCCGTGTATGAGATTTATGAAAACGTTAATGCCTAACGAGAAGAGAACATCTCGATAAGTTATTTAATTTGAAGTTGCAGGCCTGGCTGCTGGTTCCCCATCCAGATCTCGTGTTCTGTGTCAGCCCACGGGCTCTCGTGCAGCCTGCGCTCGCTGCCCTGTCTCAGCCAGAGGAGGGGCCTGGGTCAGGCTGGGAGGGTGGGGAGCGGAACTGGGTTGGAATCCTGTGCACGGACCCACCCTGCACGGGACAGTCACCTTCTCCGGTTTGTAGCATGTGGCAGCTGCGTGATCCCCTGGATAAGAGGCACACGTTTAAAAAAATTTACGTGCCACATGCCTTTCCTTCCTTTCTGTCTCTTTCCCCTGAACTGACATAAAAAGGAGAGTCACACGCAAGCAGATGTCAGAATGACTGCCGTGCTTTGCCTCATCAACTGGAAAAGCCACCGATTGAATTACTCCCGACACCGTTTCTGTTTATGGCAGATGTGGAGCGGGAGCGCGGGGTGGGGGGGCCGTATATTTTCCTGTTTTCAGTGATAGCTGAAGCCTTAATTCAAAAACAAATTAAGTCCTTCAGCTGTCACTTGATTGTTCCCTCCGATCTTTGGGGATAAATATCCTTGCTCCCGCCTCGTAGCTCTTCTCTCTCCTTTTCCCCGAAGTATTTCCCCCCTTATTTTTTTTTTCCCTCTTTGCCCAGAACTCAACATTTTTTTTTGACAAAAGCATGCATTATTTAGAGCCTGTCGCTTCTTGAAGTTCTCTAATTACAGAATTAAACCAAAGTAATGACAGTTTAATTTGTTCTTTCATTAATTGGGAGCGCTCCGGGCCGATGTGAAATGAGTGCGCTAGGAAAGCGGGCGAGTGTGTGTTGAGTGATCGGAGCGTGAGTGATAGCAGTCGCTGCCGTTTAGTCCCGGCGCCAGCGGACCCCCCCTAGCGCGTGTCCCCAGCGTCCCCTCCCAGCAGCCTTGGGGAGGAGCAAGCCTTCTCTGTCCCCAGGCCAGGCAGCCGGAGGGAGAGCCGGACCGCTGTCCTGCCCATGGCCCGCCTCGGTCCTCTGGCCACAGCAGTGGTCTCAGCTCTGCGCGGGGCTGCCTGTGTCCTCTTGGGACGTGTCTGGCTGAATGCGGCGGCTGGACGAGACCTCTGGACCCATGAAAGCGAAAGGAAAGCTGGGGTTGGGGGACCGGTGCTTCTCCGAAGCCACTGGTAATTTTTCTTCTTTGAACATAGCGTTTTGGAGTTCCCTTTGTGGCTCAGCAGTTAATGAACCCGACTAGTATCCATGAGGACTCAGGTTCGATCCCTGGCCTCACTTGGTGGATTAAGGATCCAGCGTTGCCGTGAGCTGTGGTGTAAGTTGCAGATGCGGCTCGAATCTGGCATTGCTGTGGCTGTGGTGTAGGCCGGCAACTACAGCTCCCATTGGACCCCTAGCCTGGGGACCTCCATATGCCGCAGGTGCAGCCCTAAAAAGCAAAAGAAGAAAGAAAAAAGAAAAAAAAGTCAATGTAGCGGTTTGTCCTCAGAAAGGCAGGGATGAAGAGAGGCGTGTGCTGGCGAGCAGGACCCCTCCCATTTAGCCGTGGGTCAGGAAAGCTGCCCCCGGCAAGCCCAGGATGGACGTCTTTATTAAGCCTGGGGTGCGAGGTGGAACCCAGGTGTCTGGCGCTCTGCCCGGGGCCTGGCCCAGCTCTGCTCCAGCTTAAGGATGGGTCTCATGTCCAGCTGAGACCAAGGCCAAGGCAGCTGTCAAAGCCAGGACGGCAGTTGTCGGGGCAGCCGCCTTCCCGTGGACACACGTGGCGGAGGCATCACCTCCTCACCCTTCAGGAGGACCCCCAGACCCCGTGTGGGCTTCTGCTGTCCCTGTCGTGCCTGCATTGGCCCTGGGCTGGGGCTTTGCTGTTGGGCCTCTGGGACTGACGGCTGGGACCGTCACACGTGAGGCGGCCTCACCTGCCGGCCAGCGTCCGCTCCAGCAGCGCCTCGCTTTGCAGGGAGCCCTGTTTGCTCCAGCATTTTGGCGGCAGGGGCAGAAAGTGGAAAAGAGAGCAGACTCTTCTCTTGTGCCTTCCGTTCCGGTACAGTAATTGCCGTTGAGCTTCCCTGCAGTTCTGGGAAGCGGTGGGGCCGGCCCCGTTTTCTGGCTGTGGAAGTGACGGCGCAGAGACGTGGTCCCATGCTCAGGCCGCGTCGATGGAAGGGGCACCGCGGGGCTACGGGATTCGGGGTGTCTGCAGCATCTCGTGCGATAGGGCCTTGATGCTCTTGCTGCTGTCACCCGGGGTCCCCCCAGGCCTCCCGCTCGCTCTCGCTGTTCCCGTCCCCCAGGAGTCTCAGAGCCCTGCACCCCATTCTCCTGTGAACTCCGGAATTTATTACAGCTGTATTCGCTGCAGCAAAGTCTAGATGAATTTAGGATTAGAGGATTCAGTTACCCTTTATTATTGTTTCCCATTAAAAATCATGCAAAGAAGCCGCAGAACGAAGCACCTTGCATTGTTTTGGACACGAGATTTACATGTTTCCTGGAAGAAAAATGACACCAAGCTCCTTCAAGTTGGTAATAAGATTGTGCCTCAGAGCTTTTGCCTTGTTGGTGTTTATTTATAATTTATGCCGTGACAACTTCCAAAAGAGGTTTTAAACTAGTTTATCATAAAAAACGTATACCAACAAGAGGATTTTAAAGCTTACTGTTGTAGAGAAGAAAAGACGGCTTAGAAGCCAGGGAGTTTGGGGGCGGGGGCGGGGGGAGGCAGACTCGGGCCCACGAAATCGGCCGGAAGCTTCCTGGTTGCCGGAGTCAAAAGGGAGGCCTGCTGGGTGGCAGGCCTCTCATTTTCGGATTAACGAAAAGCTTCCCTCCACCTTTTTCCTCGAGCTCCTGGGTTGCCCTGAGCTTCCGACTTCTTCCTCGGAAGACGTGGGCCTAGAGCCTGTTTGGGGGCGTCTGGGCGGAGAAGGGCCTGGCTGGAAAGACACTCTGTGCCGTCCTAACCCGGGCGTTGGAGGCGCTGGGGAGCCTGTTCCCAGAGATGTGGGGTTTAAATCCTCTAAGAGGACGGTTGGCCAGGGTGATGCCGGCCGTAGGGAAGGGCCTTAGGGCAGCCGTCCTGGGAAAGGGAGGGCTAGTCCACAAGGAGTCTTTTTTTTTTTTGCTTTTTAGGGCCGCATTTGTGGCACATGGGGGTTCCCAGGCTAGGGGTCTAATCAGAGCTACAGCCGCCAGCCTACGCCACAGCCACAGCAACACGGGATCCGAGCCACATCAGCGACCTACACCACAGCTCATGGCAACGCTGTATCTTTAACCCACTGAGCGAGGCCAGGGATCGAACCCACAACCTCATGGATGCTAGTCGGATTCATTAACCGCTGAGCCACAGCGGGAACTGCTCCACAGGGATTCTGAGCCTCTAGTTAACTGCTCCATGTGGCATTTCCCAGCATTGTGACCTGTGGACTTTCCCCCTTGGGCCGGCCTTCCTGCTGGCCGTGTAGGAAAATGCGGCTAGAGGCCCAATCAGAGTCTAGAGAAGTGGGCTGGCATTGTGTGCACCTGCTCCTGGGATCCCCAGGATCTTCACAAACGACACAGAGTCACACCAGATACACTGCTGATGTTGATGACTGGCGTTGGTGAAAACGTATGAAGTGTGATGCACCATCCATAGAGCGATACCGATAGTAGTGAACTTAAAAAAGAACAGCCTAGGAGTCACTGCTGTGGCTCAGCAGGTTAAGAACCTGACATAGCGTCTGTGAGGATGCAAGGTCAATCCCTGGCCTCGCTCAGCGGGTTAAGGATTTGGCGTTGCCATGAGCTGCAGTGTAGGTCACAGATGTGGCTCGGATCTGGTTTTGCCATGGCTGTGGCATAAGCCGGCAGCTGCAGCTCCAATTCGACCCCTAGCCTGGGAACCTCCATATGCTGCAAGTGCGGCCCTGAAAAGAAAAAAGAAAGAAAAACAGAAGAACCTAAAAGCTGAGCAGCAGTTGTGCCGCTTTCCTCTTTAAAAAAAGCCACATGCCGTATCTGAAAGCTTGTGAGCAAGAGTGTGGGGGAGACAGACAGATTGACCGATGGACAGGTGGACTTTCTGTAATCAGCACAGGCATTGCCGATCACATCACGCCTAGCTCTTGGGGGAGCTGCTGTTCTTTGACGTATGCGTCCTTGTTGCTGTCAGCACAGGTACAGATAGAGGGATTTCTGGCTGTTAAACCCACAGCCAAGCAGCTTCTGTAAATTATAGGCTGTGTGACCACAAAATCGGTGACTACAGTGCTATAGACTTATCATTATTATCCCATTATATAACTCCTCTTAATCCTTTAGAATCACTTGTTAAACTTTTATAGGTAAGATAATTTTGTGCTCACTGAAGTAATGTAATTATACAGACTAATTCAAGACTATTAGAAAATTTGGGGGCTCCGTTAATAATACCACCGCCTAATGCATTCAAGGTACAGTTTGTTAGGGAATGATGAATCCTCAATCCTTAAGAACCCCAGGCCCGGGCACGAGCTTGGGTGCAGAGGAATTCTGAGCTCACCACAAGCCGCTGGAAACTGGTTGGTTAGTTCTTAGCTGGTCCTTTTAGAAATAATTAGACTTAGGGATTGTTTCTGAGAAATGGACTTGACATAAATCTACTACAATGAATAGACATCAGTCTACTGCGTAAATCAACCATAATCTTGTTTTCGGACTCCAACCTGGAGATCACGGAGATAATTTCTGGGATGTTCATGGCAATGCGGGACAGCAGCTTGGGATCTTGGGCTGCAGGTGGGCCTAGGGGCTTCTGGGTGGAGACAGGCCCTATCAGCAGCTCTTTTACTGTCTCTGCTTTGAGCAGATCAGGGCAGCTGAGAGAACATTCTGCGTGTTTTTCAGAAGGGGTTTGGGACTGACCTGGGCCTAGGGGCTCCGCCTGCTCCCGCCCCAGGTCTGAGTGCTCCCGGTCTGTTGCAGTGACATGGGGCACAGCTGGGCCGGTGTGGGAGGCGGCAGAAGCCAGGCCTGCAGAATGACATTTCTGTGGCCTAATGATTTTCAGAAACCATTTGTGAGATTGAGGTAATGTATTTCCCAGACTCAAGCAATTTACTCCTTCCACCGTGCTGAATCAGGCTGTTAAATCCTCTTGCTGTGTGCATATAGCTATTGGCACCAGGGGAAAACGGTCAGGTTCAAGGCCCCTGCCATATCCACGCTCGGCTCCTCCGGAATTGATGGGTAACCGCACTTTTGAAAATGAAGTTTTTAAGAACATTGGAAAATGTTAAGTGAGGAAAGCAGGACGCCAAATTGTATATTCAGTAGGATCTCAGGAAAAACAAAGTATGTGAGAAAAATGCTGTGCAGATGCTGCCGGCAGGTTCAGGGTGGCTCCTTCGTCCGAGTGCAAGGATGAGGTCCAGGGTCACCTTCTGCTCTTTTTCGGGACCTCGCCTACCGCCACTGCCCAGGGCAGTAACACCTGGCACCCAGGTGCGGAGTACCCCAAGCGAGACACGGGGACTTGGACTCTGACCGGGAGTCCTTGGCCCCTTCCTCGCTCCTTGTGACCTTGGGTGACTTTCTTTGTGCCTGGAGCCTCTGTCTCTTCTTCTGTAAAGTGGCCCAGTTACGCCTACCTCGGGGGGGGTGCCCTGGAGATTCCATCCCCTGTGTCGGCACCTGGCGGTGTGGGGCAGGTGGGGGCCTGCAGGAATGGTAGCCCTTACGGGGATTATTGTCACGGTACATGTGTCTCTTTCATAATCTAAAGATCGTTGTAAGTAGCACGCTGGGGAGAGGCGCACTGACTGAAAATGGAACAGCAAGTCCGTCCGTCCAGCTGTGTGGTCCCAGTGATGACCGGTCTGTCCCACCACGCTGACCACGCTTTCCCTGTCCTCAGGAAAGAGGAGGGCAGATGGCAGCCGGTGCCACATGGTGCATCCAGCCGTCCCAGAGAGGAAGCGTGGAGCGTGACGTCCGCTAGGGCCGTATCCCGGGTAGTCAGGAGGGCTTCCTGGAGGAAGGAGCATCTCAACTGAGACCGGAAGGCAGGCTAGGGGCCAACCAGAGGGGAGGGAGCAGTTTGCTTCAAGTAGAGGGAAGGCCGTGGGGAAGACCACAGGTTTGCAGAGAGCGGGGTGGGTTGGGGAGTCAGAGCTAAAAGCTGATGTGCAGCTGCGGTGTGGGAGGTGAGCTGGGCAGGTGCATGGGGCCTTCTCAGTCAACCCAAGGCTTTCCCGCTAGTCTGATTCCAAGTACGGCCCCACCGAGCCCCTGAGCGTGTCTGGGAGAAGTCCACGGCTAGATAAGGCGTTATGGCCAGAAGGCTCTGAGTGTACCTCCTTACTGGGTTTCTGGATGAAGTTCAGGGGTGAGGGGCTGGTGTTCTTTTTTATGCACATAGAGAAATGTGAGTGAAGACCACCCCCGGCATTCAGACCCCATCAGGGAGGGCTGATGAGAACCGTGGCGCTAGTGGGCAGTGTGGCCCCGAGGAAGCCTCATGCCCACGGGGCAGCCCTCTTTGGGGAGCAGAGACAGCCTGGCGCTGGCCTGTGGCGGTTGCCATGGCAGCAGGACCCGAGCGACCTCACTTTCTGGAGTGGTCGCCCCTGTTGTGGGCCCTGCCCTGGCTGGCCGTCAGGTGTCGGGGGAGAGGCCGTCTCGGCTGGGTCTCTGGAAAAGCTGTCAGGAGGCTCTTCCCCGGACAAGGCTGTGTATGACCACCAGGACCCCAGGGCCCCCCAGACCGGGCCCGCAGAAGGGATTAAGCTGGAGTCCGCTGGAGCTAAGTCAGCCGTGCTCTCAGGAGCCCCTGCTCATCTGCTGCCCGTGGGCGAAGCAGGCATGTTGGTGTTGAGCCGGCTCCCCACCCCTCTCCCTGCCACCGTCAGCACTTTAAAGGTGGCATCGTGGGAGGAAGTCCTGGGTCCTGGCCTCCCTGTGGTCGGCAGGGCGCTCTCTGCCAGCGGTGCCCGCTCAGTGTGCAGCACGCCGCCTTCTCTGCTCCCTGCCTCCCTCGGTCCAGGTGACCCTCCTTAGTCTTCGGCTCGCCCGCCACCCGCTTGGCCCCGGCCTGGAGTCCAGCCTCCTGGGCAGCAGCTGGATTTTCAAAAGGAAAGTCTGATCGCGCTCTGCCCCACAACGTTTAACACTTCAGCAGCCCCATCTTTCATGGAGGGAGGCAGTGCCCGATTCTTCTGAGTGGCGGCCGGTCCCCGCAGGGCCTGCTTGCCTGCTCCGGCTGTGCTCCCCTCCACACGGCCTGCTCCGCGCCCCGGCTCCCTGTGTCTCTGCAGGCTGGCCCTCCGGGCCTCGCTCCTTCTGAGAAGCCTGCCTACCTCCACAGCTGAAGTTAAGTTTCACCTGCTGTTATTATCTCACGGAGACTGCTCTTTTCTTTCGTAGCGCTAGCCCCACCTGGAGTCCCCGTTTGTACATTTGCTTAAGATCTTCCTTTTCCACTAGACTCTTGTGAGTTATTTGTTCCCCAGAGAGTCTAACAGTGAGCCATGTTCTTAGCACATAGTGGACTCTGAATCAATAAAGATCTGTTGGAGTTCCCACTGTGGCTCAACGATAATGAGCCCAATTGGTATCCATGAGGGTGCAGGTTCGATCCCCGGCCTCTCTCAGTGGGTTAAGGATCTGGTGTTTCCGTGAGCTGTGGTGTAGGTCGTAGATGCAGCTTGCATCCTGCATTGCTGTGGCTGTGGTGCAGGCCAGCAGCTGCAGTGCTGATTCGACCCCAAGGCTGGGAACCTCCATATGCTACAGTGTGGCCCTAAAAAGCACCATAAATCAATATCTGTTGAATTAAACCCAGTCAATGAATGAGAGTCGCCCAATCTTTCTAAGCCTTGGTTTGCATGTCTGTAAAATGGAGACAAGTTCCTGGTTGACCTCATGAGTCTGGGTGACGCTCACATGACACCGTCAGTGGGGAGAGAGCTGTGGCAAATGACACACAGGCGTTAACAATATTATCACTGCTTCTAACCATCACACCCTCCTCTTTCCCGCTCCAGTTTTTGAAAAATAGAGCACTTCTTAGGATGAAAGAGTAGGGAGCAGTGCGAAGTACCTATTGATTGTCTGTGTTCAGGGTAGGCACACCAAGGAGGAGAGAGGCCTCTGGCTCAAGGACAGATGTGACATTCATTGGAAAGGTCCCCAAATGCACTTCTCAGTCCCCATCAGGTGGGGCTGGTCGGGAAGAGCCTCTGGCAGTGTTTTAAGTGAGCTCCTGCATTGAGACCCAAAGGAATCCACTGTCTGACGGATTGTGATAGTGCCTAGAATCTATGAAGACTGGGGGGGGGGGGGTAGTTGCGAAGAGGGGAGACGGGCTTTCCAAGGGAGGAAGAAAGTGGTGTTTGAAGCTGATTACCAGGAAGATTCATGTTGACTCCTTGAAAAATTCTACAATGGATTTGTGTTAGAATTCCTGATTGCAAGAGACAGAACACTCAATTCCTAGTTGCTGGAGCAAAAAAGTGAATCTGTTGGTTCAAGAGGTGACAAGGCTGAGGGCTGCAGCTTCAGGCATGGCTGCACTCAGGGACTGAGGTGTCCTCATGTCTTGGTCTCACCTTCTCTCTCGCTGTGTCCTGGTCCCAGGGACATACCGTCCCCGTGGTGACCCCCTTTCAGCTTCAGGGCTGCTCCTGCCAATCCCAGTGGAGAGGAAATGCCTCTTCCCCTTTACTGCCCATTGAAACCCTGGACTCGTACCTTACTGCCTCTGATTGGCCAGGCCTGGGTCATGCATCCTCTGTGAAAGCTGGAGCCAGTGTCTCATGTAGCACACTGACTGCATGGGGTGTGGGTGGTTCTCCAAGGAAAGGTGGGGCACTCGTACCAGAAAAAGTGCAAATGGGGGAGTTCCCCGCTGGCTCAGTGGGTTAAGGATCCGGGGTTGTCATTGCTGTGGGGTGGGTTCCATTCCTGGCCCAGGAGCTTTTGTATGCTGTGGGTACAGCCAAAAAAAAAAAAAGGAAGAAACACGAGTGGACATTGAGCAGGCAATAGAACCCATGGCATTGTAGGATTAAAAGACAGATGTGCTTGCTGTAAGCCAGCATTCATTCACCACAATCATTAATCCTTTTTTGTTTGTAGACTTCTGGGGTCTGTGGCTCCTGAGGCCAGAGACCAAGTGTATCTCGATTTGGAAGGGCACCTGACACTCACAAAATCCAGGCCCTTGGGACCTTGGTGATTCCATCTCATCCTTATTTTACAAATAAGCTGGAACCCCAGGTCCTCGTGGTGCCTGAGAGTCTCAGGATGTTCTCGTGAACATGGGTGGTGAAGTGTCTGCCATGTGATACAGTCCAAAGAGGTCATGTGACCATGACTTTTGGAAAATAGCACTCAACTCAAAGAATTAATGATTGGCTCTCAGAATGGGGGCAGTTTCTCATGACCAAGGGCATTATACTTAGCCTTCTTCTATTGCACAACTTAATAAACAAATTGAGTATCACTAGAGAAGAGGGCGGTCTGCTCATCCAAGCTTATGAGAACTCAAAACCAGGAGAGCCATCCTTTCACCCATCTGTACTTTTGTTCATCCATCTGTCATCTATCCATTTGTCTATGCATCCATCCCTAAAGCGCTGTCAGTGGGGAGAGGGGTCAGTCTGGTTTTGTGCTGGGTTACTCCAGGGAGCAGGGGGGGTGGTGCATGAGCCTTGATGGTTGAGCCTGGAGGCTCCCAGCCAGACTGCTGGGTCTGCTTCCCTTTCACAGTGAGACCTGGGCCAGATAACCTCTCTGCCCTTCAGTTTCCTCATCTGTCAAATGATGTTTATAATCCTGCCCACCTCCAGTGTGGTGGTAAGCATTGAGTTAATTCTTGTAAAGTGCTTAAAAGCATGCTTGACGTGTAGTAACCGCTGACTCCATGATTACTGTTACCTGGAGGTGGGAGGCGAGGTGGTATTTTGTCTCAGAATAATATCTGAGACTGTGGTGCTTCAGAAGGGGCTCTGGCTCCTCCTGGAGTCCTGTACTCCCCACCACTGGACAGACAGCACCACCTGCTGAGAACCCTGCAGGCTGCCGGGGGTCACCCCCACTCTACAAGCAGGGCGGACCCGTTGACCTCTGAACCCCCACCTCCAGCTCTCCACGCATTCATCAGTGACCTCTGTGAAATGTCTTGCTCTTAATCCTTTTTACTCCAAGAAAACTCTTTTTTGCCCTTTTACATCTTCCGTTGACATTTAAAACTCCTTCCCTTTGTTCTGACCTTATTGAATAGAGAGAATAATTTCTTGGAATTTTCTGTATAATGAATGTTCATGTACTTACAGATTCTGATCAAGTTTCTCCTCAACCTTTTCTTTGAGGGAACTGCATCATTTGGTATAGAAAACATTTTAGGAAGCACTTAGGAGGATGGTGTAAGATGAAAGTGCTGCTTTTAGCTGTCGCTATTTCTGCAAATGTGAGCCCCCTGTAACACGGATGCCAGCTGAGGCGCTCTGCTCCTAGAGGTTCAAGTGAGACTGGTTCAAATGCCTATACCTGGAGTTCCCATCGTGGCTCAGTGGTTAACGAATCCGACGAAGAACCATGAGGTTGTGGGTTCAATCCCTGGCCTTGCTCAGTGGGTTACGGATCCGGCGTTGCCGTGAGCTGTGGTGTAGGTTGCAGACGCGGCTCGGATCCCGCATTGCTGTGGCTGTGGCGAAGGCTGGCGGCTACAGCTCCTGTTAGACCCCTAGCCTGGGAACCTCCATATGCCGCGGGTGCGGCTCTATATAAAGGAAAAAAAAAATGCCCGTACCTGTGGGCTCCCAGGCTCTCTCCTGGTTTTCCTGAAGCCGGCAGTGGCGGGGAGAGTGGCGGGAGCGGGATTATCATCTCAAATTAGTCCTGGCTCCTCATTCGTGCCTCCAGTAAATGACATCAATTTGTAGATTGCCCCTGGTCTTCTTGTCATCTCTGTGACACAGTGTCTTACCCACAGAGCAAATACTCCATTCCCCTCATTCTTTTAATATTCCTACCAGAAGGCAGGGTGTGGGGAGGTTTTTGTTGAAATACTGGGATGACAGTATATGTACGTCAGGCGTGGGGATAGAGGTGAGGGGATGGGGTGATGTCTCCATTGCTGCAAACCAGGTGCTTAAAACTGGGTGTTCGATTTGGCTTTCAGTAGCGAAGGAGCAGGTACTATCAGACTAGTCTTCCTGTAGACGACAATTACAAACTCTGGACAACAATGATGAACTGCCCAGAGGTACTGGAGAATAACAAAAAGCAGGCAGACATAGAAGGGAATATGCTCTCAGAAGATGGAAATGGCACTTGGTGAATTTCCTGCTTTTATATTTTCCTGCCCGAGGGTAGGCTCCAATCTGTGCCAGGCAGAGCAGCTAAAAGTCAGATAGAAAGCTTACCGGCTTGAAGAACCAGAGGACATAGTTTGGGGCCGCCATAGCAACTGGAAAGTGAGAAGGGAAGTCTCAGAAAGAGTCAGAGAGGAGGAGCCACAAATTCTGTGACTAGACCCTGCCCACATATCTGGGTGACTCCCGGGCCTGTGCATGGGGAAGGGTCTCAGCAGCCCAGCTAAGACTGGGAGAACTGAATAGAAAATCTCGCTGCTGCACACAACAGAGGAGACAGAGTTTGAGATGTAGATTATGAGCAGGGGCAGGTTAGCTCCCTCCTTAAAAAAATAAATTGATGTTCTTCAAAGAAACATAAGAATATATACAGTGTAAATTTTGTAATCTCTAGCATCTCACCCCAAACTACTCAATAAAGGCAGAAACAGGAGAAAGTGATCCATATTCAAGAGAAAGGCATTCAGTGGAGTTTGTTTCTAAGGTGATCCAGATGCTAAAATTAGCAGACAAGTATTTTAAAACAGTTATAAAGATGCTTGGGGAACAAAGGAAAATATACTCACAGTGAATTAAAAAAAAAAAAAGGAAATCTCTGTAGAAATATAAACTATAAAGAAAAATAAATGGAAAGTCTAGAACTGAAAAATATAGTATCTAATATAAAGAGGTTGTGTTTTGGACTCCATTGTAGAATGGAGATGAGAGAAGAAAGAGCCATGGAACTTAGAGATAGATCAATAGAAATTATTCAGCCTGAAAACTGAAGAAAGAATTGGAGGAAAAAGAACGGATACTCAAGGACCTTTGGACAACCTCCAGAGATATGTGTGTAACATATATTGTAATAGTATATGTGTAATTGGAGTGTTAGAACGAGATGAGAGAGAATGGGGAAGAAAAAGCCATTTGAAGAAATAGTGCCTAAAACCTCCCCAAATTTGGTGAAATATGACCATTTATAGATTCAAAAGAAAAAAAAACTGTGCAGACCCCAAATAGTACAAATATAAAGGAAACCACTGAGACATATCATAGTCAAACTTCTGGAAACCAAAGATAAAGAGAGAACCTTGAAAGTAGTGAGAGAAAAATGAATTTCACATGGAAGAGAATAATGCTGAGAAAATCACTGATTTCTCATCAGAAGCAATGGAGTCTAGAGACAGTGGAATGGAATCTTTAAAGATTATAGAAAAATAAAAACTTGTCAACTCATGGTTCTATATCCTTTAAGAATGAAGGTGAAATAAAGACATTTTCGGGTAAATGAAAACTGGTGAGCAGATGTGCACTGCAGAAGTGTTAAGGGAAGTTCTTTAGGATGGAGGAATATGATGCCAGACAGGAACTCAGATCTTTCAGAAGGATTGGAAAGACTGTAAATGGTAAATACATAGGAAAATATAGAAGACTATTTTTCCTCTTAAATAAAGAAATGACTTTAAAGCAAATATTATCATGTGAAATTTATAACATGAGTGTAATACATATGACAGCTATAGAGTAAAGGGTGGGGGTTGGAGAAAAGGTGTTTATGGTGGCAAACTTCTTATATTTTATGTAAACTGGTACAATTTAATGTAAGAAGACTTTAGAATATTAAGGATGTATATCGTAATCCTTAGAGCAACCACTAAAAAAAAAAAAAAAAGTCTTGAGGTGTAGCTAAAAAGCCAGTAGATAAAAATGGAATTCTAAAAATAGTTCTTTCAAAAGAAGACAGTAAAGGAGGAAGAGAAGGGTAAAACAGAGGTTAAAAACAGAAAACAGCAAAATGATAGATTTAAATCTGCTTATGTCACTATATCCAATCACTTGTAATAGAACCTGATAGAAGATAATGTGAGAAAAAGAATGTATATGTATATGTATGAATGGTTCACTTTTCTGTACAGCAGAAATTGACATAACATGGTAAAGAAACTATAATAAAAATTAAACAATAAATCTCATATCAACAATTACATTAAGTGTACATGGACTGAACACTACAATTAGAAGAGACTCAGTATGGATACAGAAGCAAGACTAAATTATACACTGTTAATAAAGTACACTTTAAGTAAAAAAAGAAGCAAGCTAAAAGTAAATAGGTGGGATAAAGAGATATCATCCAAATAATAAGCATGAGAAGACTGAAAGTCTTCTTATAATAATCACCAATAAAATAGACTTCAAGGGAGTTCCCATTGTGGCTCAGTGGTAATGAACCCATGAGGACATGGTTTTGATCCCTGATCTAGCTGAGTGGGTTAAGGATCCAGCATTGCTGTGAGCTGTAGTGTAGGTCATAGATGGGGCTCAGATCCTGTGTTGCTGTGGCTGTGGTGTAGGTTGGCAGCTGTAGCTCTGATTCGACACCTAACCTGGGAACTCCCATATGCAGCAGGGGCAGCCCTAAAAAGACAAAAACAAAAACAAAAACAACAAAAAAACAACCATGCCCCCTCACCGCCAAAAATAGACTTCAAGACAAAAGGTATTACCAGAGGTAGAGGGACTTTTCATAATGGCAAAAGGATCAATTCATCAGGAAGACATAACAGTCAAATACAACCCTGATAACAGA
Source organism: Catagonus wagneri (assembly GCA_004024745.2). Lineage (NCBI taxonomy): Eukaryota > Metazoa > Chordata > Mammalia > Artiodactyla > Tayassuidae > Catagonus > Catagonus wagneri. The sequence continues at coordinate 11,471,611 of PVHT021183632.1, forward strand.
GCTTCAAAATGCATGAAAAATTTTACATAGCAGTAAAGAGAATAAACAAATCCATAGTCACAGTTGGAGATTTTGTCACTCTTAAGTAATTGATAGAACAACTGGGTCAATAAAGACAGATCTGTATAACACTATCAGCTACCTTAACTGTCATTTATGGAACACTGTGCATAACAAGTGCAGGGTACAGATGCTTTTCAAATTCAAATAGTACTTCACTAATGTAGGCCATATGCCTTGACAAAAAGCAAATCTCAATACATGTAAAAGGGTTCAAACAATAGAATGCCCAATCTCTGCTCACAAGGGTATTAAATTAGTAATAAATAATAATAAGATACTAAACAATAAGAAAAACTCCGTAAACATTTGACAGTTAAACCACACACTTCTAAATACCTTAGGGAACTTATGCTTTTGGCTAAGATGGAGTACTAGGGACCACATTTATGCTCCAATTTTAAATTAAAAAAACAGACAAAATATAAGAAACAGTGGTTTTCAGACACTGAACATCAGATAGTATAGACAGTGATTCCCTGAGAAAGGGAAAACAAAGTGAGGTGAGACCTGGGAGGTGTTCTAGTTTATTGCCTGATGAGAGTTTCTAGACTATAGCACAGGGAGGAGAAATCCAGCTGGGTCCCAGTGACCTTCCTGGGTTGATGAAACAGAGCTGGGAGTCCAGGAAGATCAAGGCAGCTAGAGTTCTCAGAAGAGAGAACCAGAGATTAGAGCGCTGCACAGAAAGAAAGCTCTGGAGATCTGTAGGAGGTTCCCTTGAAGTCTTCAGTGGAATACTGATCAGCACATGGGTATGAGGAAGCTCCTTGAGGTGAGGAAAGATCCACTCAAAAGAAACCGGGTGAGGAGTTCCCGTTGTGGCTCAGCAGTTAAGAACCCTACTAGTGTCCATGAGGATGCAGGGTTGATCCCTCATCATCTACAAGCGTATTGCTTCAGGAGTGGAGTGAAACAACCCTGAACTGTGCTGTTCTGGTTCTTCCTATCAAAGCTTAGAAACTCTCCTGGCAAGGAGTGAACTGTTTCCAAGTAACTGTGTCCCAGAATAAACCTCAAGACTATTATAGGAACACAAAAATAAAAAACACCCAATCTAGTAAAATTCACCGTGTTTTGTTTCCAAAGATTAAAAAGCATGTGAAAAAAGAAAAATCTGAACCACGATGAGAGGAACAATCAATGAATAGAAACAGACCCCAAAATAGTACAGATGATATAATTGGAAACTAAGAATGTTAAACAAACTGTTGTAAATATGCGCCATATATGCAAAGAGGTAGAGAAAACTATAAGCATATTAAAGAGAGACGTGAAAGATAGAAGAAGGATCCAAACTGAACTCTAGAGATGAAAAAAGTTTTGGATGAAATATACACCAGATGGGGTTAATTGCAGATCAGAAACTAAAAAGAAAGCTTAGCAAATTTTGAAGACATAGTTATAGAAACTATCTAAAATGCAATACAAAGAATAAAAAGCTTGGGAAAAAGATAAACAGAGAATCAGTAAGCTCTGGGGCAATTTCAAGCTTACCCAATATGCATGACAATGGAGTCTTCAGAGGAAGAGAGAGCAGAAAACATATTTAAAGAAATAATGGCTGAAAGTTTTCCAAATTTGATGAAATTGATATATCCAAGAATATCAGTGAATCCCAAGCACAAAAAAATGTGAAGAGAAAAAGTTCATCAGTGGAATTTCTTATAATCAGTGATAAAGAGAAAAATCTTAAATGACAAAAAAAAAATCTTGATGCAGAAGGAAAATGATACCAACTAGAAATCTGCATCTACACAGAGGAATGGTGGGCACTAGAAATGGTAAATATGTGCTTAAATGTAAGTACCTTTTCTTAGTATTAAAAAAAATCACTTTATTTCGGATTTCCCGTCGTGGCTCAGTGGTTAATGAATCCGAATAGGAACCATGAGGTTGCAGATTGGATCCCTGGCCTTGCTCAATGGGTTAAGGATCCGGCATTGCCGTGAGCTGTGGTGTTGGTCGCAGACTCTGCTCAGATCCCGCGTTGCTGTGGCTGTGGCAAAGGCCGGCAGCTACAGCTGCTGTTAGACCCCTATTCTGGGAACCTCCATATGCCGCGGGTGTGGCCCTAGATAAGGCAAAAAGGCAAAAAAAAATCATCACTTTATCTCATTTTATTTTTTGTTTGCACCTATAGTGTGAGGAAGTTCTGGTCAGGGGTTGAGCCTGCACCGCAGAAGCAACCTGAGTTGCTGCAGATCGATAGCACTGGATCCTTAACCAGCTGTGCCACTGGGGACTTCTCTTATTTTTATTAATTATTATTATTTTTATGACCATACCTGTGACATATGGAAGTTCCCAGGATTGAATCCAAGCCCCAGCTGCAACTTATACTATAGCTGTGGCAACACTAGATCCTTTAACCCACTGCACCAGGCTGGGGATTGAACCTATGCCTCTGCAATGACCCAAGCTGTTGCAGTTGGATTCTTAACCCACTGCACCACAGCTGGAATTCCTCTTATTTTTTTTTTAATTGAAGTATAGTTAATTTACAATGTTGTATGTTAGTTGGTGTGCAGCTAAGTGCTTCAGTTTCATACACACACACACACACACACATTCTTTGTATTCAAAAAATCACTTTGAATGATTTATTATTTAAAGTAAAAATAATAACAGTATTTTGTGGAGTGTATAACATGTCAGTGTGAAATATGTGATAACATGCATAAAAGCTGAGGTAGGAGAGATGCTGTATATTGTTGTTATGGTTCTTATAAGGCAAGTGGTAACATTATTCAAAGTCAGACTGTGATAAGTTGCAGAGATATACTTAAAGTTACAGAAGTATGTAAGCCTTAAAGCAACTAGTAATAAAACAAAACAAAGATTTATGGTTAGTAATCTAACAATGGGAGATAAAATGAAATAACAAAAGATACTCAATCCAAAAGCATGTAAAAAAAAAAAAATAGGAAAGAGAGCAAACAGCAGATGGGATAAATGGAAAGCAAGTAGAAAATTAAACCCCGGGAGTTCCCTTCGTGGCTCAGTGGTTAACGAATCCAACTAAGAACCATGAGGTTGCGGGTTCAATCCCTGGCCTTGCTCAGTGGGTTAAGGAGCCGGCGTTGCCGTGAGCTGTGGTGAGGGTTGCAGACACGGCTCGGATCCCGCGTTGCTGTGGCTGTGGCGAAGGCTGGCAGCTACAGCACCTGTTAGACCCCTAGCCTGGGAACCTCCATATGCCTTGGGTGCAGCTCTAGATAAAGGCAAAAAAAAAAAAAAAGGAAAAAAAAAAGAAAATTAAACCCAAATCCTATCAGTAATAGATGAAATAGTCCAAATGCCCATTTAGGACATTATTAGTTTAGCTAAAAAGTCAAGACCCAATTATACAATGCCTACAAGAACCTTTCAATAAAAAGACACCAAAAGTTAAATGTAAAAGAATGGAAAAAGATATACCAAAGTAATAGTAATAAAAAATGCAAAAGTGGCTATATTAATATTAGATAAAGTAGATTTCAGAGCAAAGAATATTAGTGGGGATAGACTCATAATGAGAAAGGGGTAGATTTATCAAAGGACATAACATTAACATTAGCTCTGTCAGCATTGGGGCATAAATATGTATACCTTTAATAAGAGAGCTTTAAAATTACATGAAGCAAAGCTGATAGAACTGAATGGAGAAATAATCATATTCACAATTATAGTTGGAGCTTTTAGTATTCTTTTCTCTGTAATCAATAGATCAAGTAAACAGAAAATCAATAAATGTGTAGAAGACTTCAACCCTATCACCTAATTTGGCCTAATTGACATTTTAGAACATTCAATGTAACAACAACAGAATGCACATTCTTTTCAAGTGTACATGGAACGTTTACTGAGATAGACCATAACCTAGGCTATAAAACAAGGCTCAATAAATTTGAAAGGATTGAAATTATTCAGTGTATATCTTTAATGATGATGAGATGAAATTAAAAATCAGTAACAGATATTTGAAAAATTCCCAAATATTTGGAAACTGAACAGCACCCTTGTAATACCCTGTAGGTCCAGGGAGAAACTGATGGGGATGTTAGAAAACATTCTGAACCAAATGCAAATGAAAGCACAACATTTAAAAATTTGTGGAGCTGGTTCCGTTATGGCGACCCACAGCCCCAGCGTCGTGATTAGTGATGACAAACCAGGTTATGACCTAGATTTATTTTGTTTACCTAATCATTATGCTGAGGATTTGGAAAAGCTTTTTATCCCTCATGGACTAATTATGGACAGGACTGAATGGCTTGCTCGACACGTGATGAAAGAGATGGGAAGCCATCACATTGTGGCCCTCTGTGTGCCCAGGGGGCGCTGTAAATTCTTTGCTGACCTGCTGGATTACATCAAAGCACTGAACAGCGATAGCGATAGATCCATTCCTATGACTGTAGATTTTATCAGACTAATGCTGCTGTAATGACCCATGAACAACTGACATAAAAGTAATCAGTGGAGATGATCTCTCCACTTTAACTGGAAAAAATGTCTTGTTGTTGAAGATATGATTGACACTGGCCAAACAATGCAAACTTTCTTTCCTTGGTCAAGCAGCATAGTCCAGAGATGGTCAAGGTGGCAAGCTTGCTGGTGAAAAGGACCCCTTGAAGTGTTAGACCAGACTTTGTTGGATTCGAAATTCCAGACAAGTTTGTTGTAGGATATGCCCTCGACTATAATGAGTACTTCAGGGGCTTGAATCATGTTTGTGTCATTAGTGAAACTGGAAAAGCAAAATGCAAAGCCTAGGAAGAGAGTTCAAGTTGAGTTTGGAAATGTGTGGAGCCTCGTTGAAATCACCAGTAAAGCTGTTACACGCTCTAGTTCTGTAGCCAGCTGCCTAGTAGAGCTGACTGTATGTATCTTCTAAGAATTTTACGTGTTGTATTTTAGAAATGTCAGTTGCTGCATTCTTGAACTCTTTATTTGAACTATGAGCCTATAGATTATCAGTTCTCTTTGGGTGGATGGTTGTTTGACTCGTGAATGACAAATCTCTTAAACCACAGCACTGTTGAATGAAAATATTGACATCGTATCTGTAAGAAACATTTAAAGAGAAGAACATATTAGTTTTTTAATTGGTATTTTAATTTTTATATATTCAGGAAAGAAGAGCAGGGTTTGAATATTGTTAATTATACCACTGCGTGTTTAGAAAAGTAAGAAGCAGTCCGTTTCATATCAGTGACAGCACTTAGAGGTGTTGTTATGTCAAATAAACCATATGTCCTGGGATTATTTTAGAAAGTTTCAGTACTATTGACTGTATTTTCCCGCTTGTTCAGAGGATTTGATTTCTGACTTTGTGCCTCCAGAACCATGAGACAATACATTTCTATTGTTTAAGCCACTCAGTCTGTGGTACTTTGTTACAACAGCCCTAGGAAGTTAATCCACAATTCTGTTCAAACTCCTCCAGAGAATCACAGAGGAAGGAACACTTCCCAGCTTGTTCTGTGAGGCCAGCATCACCCTGATACCAAAAAAAGAACAAGGCATTATACGAGAAGAAAGTGATAGATCAGTATCTCATGAACATAGATGCAAAAATTTTATATAAAATCTAGCTAATCAATCCAATATTTAAGTAGTGGTTAATTAATTAATATTGTGACCAAGTAGGATCTGTCCCAGGAATGAAAATTTAGCTTAATATTTGAAAATCAGTATAATTCAGCATATTAATGAACTATAAGAGAAGAACCGTATGATCATCTCAAGAGATACAGAAAGAGCTTTTGACAATATCCAGCATTCATTCCTGATAAAAATTTTCAGCAAACTAGAAATAGAAGATAATTTTTTCAGACCGTTACATATGGTCAGGAATGAGGCAATGGTGTAAACTCACACTGTGTCTATCCAGCATTGCTTTGGGGAGTCTAGCCAATGCATTAAGGCAAGAAAAAGAAATAAAAGATAACTGGATTGGAAAGGAGGGAGTGAAATTTTTTTATTCACAGACAACATGATTGTCTATATAGAAAATTCTACCGAATCTATAAAAAGACTTCTAGAACTAATAGTGTAGGAAGTTTGCAGAATTCAAGATCAGTATACAAAAATTAATTGTATTTCTACATATTAGAAATGAAGAACCTGAAATTAAAGGTTTTAAAATACCATTTACAGTACCATCAAACCATGAAATAATTAGGGATGAATCTGACAGAAGGTATGTGAGATTTTTTTCATAAAACACTATAAACCTGGGAGTTCCCATTGCGGCTCAGCGGTTAACAAACCTGACTAGTATCTATAAGGATGTGGGTTCGATCCCTGGCTTTGCTCAGTGGGTTAAGGATCCACTGTCGCAGGGAGCTGTGGTGTAGGTTGCAGATGAGGCTCAGATCCTGTGTTGCTGTGACTGTGGTGTAGGCCGGCAGCTGCAGCTCCAGTTTGACCCCTAGCCTGGGGACTTCCATATGCTGCAAGTGTGGCCCTAAAAAGACCTAACAAAACAAAACAAAACAAAACCATAGACCATTGCCTAGAGAAATTAAAGAAGACCTAAATAAAAGGGAGATATATCCTGAAGATTCAGTATTGTTGAGACATCTCCCCAAATGGGTCTGTTGGATTCAATGCAGTTCCAGCCCTTGAACACCACCCCCTCCCAAAAGCATTCCCAAAGCTTTTGCAGGCAGGTGGTGGTGAAGCTTGGGCCCTGGCTGCCTGCGCTTGTGCTGCGCAGTGGACGCCTGGCAGTGGTCTCTAGAATGATCTCCTGGAGCAGCAGGAGCTGTTGAGGGTGGAGAGGAGGCCGAGAGCCAGGGCTGAACTGGGAGGGTCCTCGAAGCAAGAGCTGGCAGGAGGGGGCCAAATGGGAGGCGAAGATCCACCCGGGAGTCTGACAGCCTTTATCTCCGGGTGGCAGGATTATGGCCCACTCTTATTTTCTCGTCTTTCTCTGGTTTTTGTGGTTGTTGTCTGTTTTGTTTTTTGGTAATTTTTTCGCAGAGCAAACTTATTTCCATTGTTATGAGAGAAACAGCAGTCCTGTTGATTCCTATGGGATTTTGCTTTTTGCGCTTCCATGTAACTTGAATATTTTATCAAGAGACTGTATTTGTTTTATACACAGAAACAAAAGGCAGGCAGATAGGCAGAAAGGACATGACCAGTGGCTAAAGCAATAAGTCACGAGAGACTGGGAGCAGCCCCTGGTGGCGCCACGGCTCAGCAGCTGGGACACGGAAGCCGCGGGAAACGGGGGCTGAGCGAGCGACAGCGCATCTTGCTTGTCATGTTCTTTCTAAATCTGACTTTTGTTGGACACATAGAATGTCTCCTGTTAATACATCAAGTCATCTTAGCACATTTGACAGAAGACTTAACTCCTTAATTCCAGGAAGGCAGATTGGGATCTCTAATTACTTATTTGAAAAAAGGTACACACCTCAGGCTGCCGGTGTTTGGGAATTAATCTTTAAAGCCTGACAGCGAGCATTAAATTCAATTAGGGAGAGCGATTAGCGGTGGCGCTTCTCCCTCCACCCTGGGTACTCGGCCAAGTGGCTGACTGGTCGTCATTGATTCTGACGCTCTCATTGGCGCCTATCAGCCAGGACAGCCAGGTACGCGTTTTTCACTCCAGAGGGGAGTTATCGGACAATTTACAGAATGATGGGTTTCCCTAAGCGCGTTTCCATGGCTGATCCAGGAGGCCTGGCCAGGAGAACTCCGACCTTTCTGGTTGCTGCTTTTGGCACTGGTGCCAGAGTTCAAGGTCTCTTCTCTCTTTGATTAGAATTACAGTCCATCCTTTCTCCCTCCCCCACCTCCTTCCCCTCCCTCCCCCTCCCTCCCCCCTCTCCCGTCTCTCTTCTCCCCCAACACCCCTTCCTTTCTTTTCCTCCTCGTCTCCCTTGCTTTCTTTGGTTCTCTCCCCACCTCCTCTTCCCTCTCCTTCCTTCCTCCCTCCTTCTCCCCCTTCATTAATATTTTTATTTTAAATTATATATTTTAAACATACAAGTATAGAAAGTCACATAACATACACCCGTGTACCTGCCACTGACTGTGTAAAACCCAGGAATCCAGTCCCCGTTCTCATCCAGTCGACCTGTCAGCAGCCTTTGACCCAGTTGGTCACCCTCTTCTCTCGTTTCCGGGGCACCCTTCTTCTGTGTTTCCTCCCACCTCGCTGGCCCCTTCTCATACTCCTTTCCTGGTTTCTCCTTAGCCTCCTCGTGGTCCCCCCGCCCCGTGAACAGTGGGGCTCCTCTCTGCTTTGTCTACATTTTTCTCCTTGGATTGCTCATCCAGCTCGTGACTGAAAGGCCGTCTAGGGCGGTGACTTCCAAAGCCCAACCTCCACCCTGGGCCTCTGTCCCGGACACCACACTCAAACATCCACCGCCCGCTCTGTCTTCAGAACTGAGCTCCTGGAGTTCCTGTTGTGGCTCAGCCGGTTAAGAGCCTGACGAAGTCTCCGTGAGGTTGTGGGTTTAATCCCTGGCCTTCCTCAGTGGATTAAGGATCCAGCGTTGCCGTGAGCTGTGGTGAAGGTCACAGATGCAGTTCAGATCTGGCGTTGCTGTGGCTGTGGTGTAGGCTGGCAGCTGTAGCTCTGATTTGACCCCTATCCTGGGAACCTCCATATGCCGCGGGTGTGGCCCTGAAAAGCAAAAAACAAAAGCTGAGCTCCTGGTCTTCTTGCTCTCAGACTTACTTCTCCTGTCATCCGATCCAGCCCAAAACTCCTTTTCCCCCTGGTGCGTGGGCCCCACACCTAGGGGCTTGTCCTGGACCCTCTTGCCCCTGCATCTCGCCTCCAACCCGAGGAGATCTCGTTGGTTCTACCCTCTAAGCGAGGTCACTTTCCCACTGCCTCACCGGGTCCCAGGCAGCCTCCTCTCCCCTGGCTGCTCACGCAAGCCCCTCCTCATCTCCCTGTATCTCCCTTGCCCCTCACTCTGCTCCGTGCACAGCAGCTAGAGTGGTCCTGTTTCTGCCTGGAAGGTTCTTCCCCCAGCTTCTGCGTAACTAGCTCCTTCCTCGCCTCCTCAGGTCTTCCTTCCAAGCCACCTTCTCGGAGAGGCCCTCCCCGGCCACCGTGTCAGCCCTTCTGACCTCACGACCCCCCTTTCCTGCTTACTTTTCAGGACTTCAGTCTTGGTGTTATCTTAGGTACCATATCTTGTTCATCCTGTTTAGTCCCTGTCTCCCGCTAGAAGGTAAACTCTTCGAGGGCGGGGGTCTTGTCCTGGCTGAGAGCAGGCACTCAGGAGATGCTTGTTGAATGTGTGACTAAATCGGTGGGTTTAACAGATGGAAGCGCTGGGGCGTATTTGCTCTGGAGCGCATTCATTCTCTCACGCTCTCTCTGCCTGTCTTTAGGGGAGATACACTGTGGTGTTTCCAGCTCCTTCTGCCAACCCTGCCCCCTCCCTCCATTCCCAGGAGTGACCACCATCTCCATCTCCATGCACAATTTTTTGGCTGTGTCCACAGTATGTGGAAGTTCCCAAGCCAGGGAAATTGAACCCTCGCCACAGCTGTGACTCCAGCCACTGCAGTGGCAACACCAGTCTTTCACCCACTGCACCACAGGAGAACTCTTACATGCATTTTGTTTGTTTGTTTGTTTTTGCTTTTTAGGGCTGCACCTGCGGCATATGGAAGTTCCCAGGCTAGGGGTTGAGCTGAATCGAAGCTGCAGCTGCCCCCACACCACAGCCACAGCAATGTGGGATCGAAGCCTTGTCTGTGACCTACACCACAGCTCACGGCAACACCGACCCTTAACCCACTGATCAAGGCCAGTAATCGAACCTGCGTCCTCACGGATACTAGTCAGACCTGTTTCCACTGAGCCACACTGGGAACTCCCTTCCACGCATATTTTTATACTCTTATTACAAGCACACAAATAAACACGGCAGAGTTTTGCTTCATGTGTGTTTTTAAAATTGTGATGAAATACACATAAGATTTACCATTTTAGCCTTTTTTTTTTTTTTTGCTTTTTGGGGCCACACCTATGGCATATGGAAGTTCCCAGGCTAGGGGTCGAATTGAAGCTACAGCCGCTGGCCTACACCACAGCCACAGCAACTCAGGATCCAGGCTGCATCTGTGACCTACACCACAGCTCACAGCAATGCCAGATCCCTAACCCACTGAGCGAGGCCAGGGATTGAACCCGCAACCTCATGGTTCCTAGGCAGATTCGTTTCCGCCGCCCCACAATGGGAACTCCTAGCCATTTTTAAGTGTACGGTTCCGTTAAGTACATTCATGCTATGGTGCAGCTATCACCAGCCTCCATCTCCAGAACTCTTCATCTTGCAGAATTGAAACTCTGTCCCCTTTAATCAAGCCCCAGTTCCCCCACAGTCCGCAGTTCTACTCTCTACTTGTATGATTTTGTCTCCTCTAGGAACTTCATATACATGGAATTAAACCTTTGTCTTTCTGTGACTGGTTTATTTCACTTCACGTGATGTCTTTGAGGTTTATCCGTGTGGCGGGATGTGTCGGAACTTCATTTCTCTTTAAGACGATGCGATCCACCGTGTACATCTACGTACGCATGTGTGCTGTAGCCGTAGCACGTTGGTTTATGCATTTTTCCATCCGTGGACACTTGGGTTGCTTCCACTTCTTGGCTTCTGTGAATCAGGCAGCTGTGAGCATTGATGTACAAATATCTCTTTGAGACCCTGGCTTTTGATGTTTTGAAGTACACACACACACACAAGTGGGATTTCTGGATCATGTGATTCTGTGTTTAATTTTCTGAGGGACTGCTATGCTGTTTTCTATAGTGGCTGAACCATTTTGCGTCCCCACCAGTAACATGCACGTGTTCTGACTTCTCTACACCCTTAGCAACTGTCGTTAGTGTCTTCTTCCCCCTTCTCCCCCCTTCCCACCCCTCCTCCTTCTGACAGAAGCCGTTCTAATGGGCGTGAGGTGGTGTTTCATGTGTTTTAAAAACTCGGTGTCATACTGCTTATGTGTGGCTTGTCTTATGTGTTCAGTATTATCTTTTTACTGTTTATCCACATGAACCCTGTACATCTTGTCCATTAATGTTACTTTATTTTTTCTGTCAGAGTCACACTTGTACATAGTTTTGAAAAAGCAATGGTTCCCTGCACTCTGCCTTTCTACCGTGAATTCCCACAGCACTTGAAGTCTTCTGGCTGTTTCTTCTGTTATTTTGTCCGTATTTCTGAATGTCAGTGGTGCTCTTTCTTGCTTTTCAGTCTGAAACCCCAGCTGTTGACCCCTAATAAGGGAGAGGGGAACTGAGCTCTCTTAGATTCTTTGAAGGGGCCCCTTGACCTCATGTTTTCTTAATCTTAGACAGTATGTTTCCAGAACGGTGGTCCTTTGCTTTTTGAGACCGTTAGGACGTGGCAGGATGCGTTTTCTCATCCCGACAGGGAAGGTTGTCTCCAGGATCTGGTTTGTGGAGGTGCCTGCGTACACTTGGATTTACTCCTATTAAGGGAAGGAGAGAAGGTCCGAGAATCCTGCTGGGAAGAACCCCACGCATGGCAAGCCCGGGGCTCCGGCCGAGCGCCAGCCACCGTGCTGCTCGCCCAGTCCTCACTCTGTCCTCACCGCTGTCTTGGGACGGGGCTTTTCTTAGCCCCGCTGGCTCTGGTGTCCTTTTACGGAGGAGGAGACTGAGGCCCAGAGAGGCCAAGCGCCTCAGCCAAGTCACATGACGGGCAGCAGCAGCAGCACGTAGGAGGGCCTGCAGGTGCCCTTCCTGCTTCTCACATTCGCTGCTCTGACCCCCTGGGGGGTGAGTAGGTGAGAGCGTCCACTTCTTCCCGCGAGGGAGGACGCTGGCACCACTGAGCACCGGCGCCAGGCTCTCTGGCCTTTTCCGGGCACGAGGTGGTCGGCGGAGCTTCCTGGGGGAGCTGGCGGAGGCCAAGTGCTGTTCTTTCACACACAAGGGCCTTGCTTCCCGGAGTGTGCAGCTCCGTACTTGAGGGCTTAAAAACATTTCAGCGGTCACGAAGTGTACCTGAGGGCTTCCTGCCACGAGCCTTGCTCCCCACGGAAAGCCAGCGCAGGAAAGGACAGCTGACCCCGCAGGCAGACATCGGCTCTCTGCTTTAAGAGAACCTGGTTGCAGACAGGTGTGCCAGGCTCTTTTTTGGGTCTTAGTCTTAAAGCAGGACCTGTGCAGATAGCCTCGCTTGATGCAGTGGCCACAGCAGGGCTCAGAAAGCCCCGTCGCAGAGAACAGACGTGAGAGACGCAGGCGAGACTGGGCTCAGACCGAGGGCAGAGCAGGACTTTTTTTTTAAATTTAGTCATTGATTTACTTATATCAGTATAAACTCATAGTTTCTTACTTTATTCAGTGAGTTATAATCCGTTGCTATCATTATTTATTTTGATGCTCAAATCGTCCCAGCTTTGACCAGTGGGAGCCCCCTCAAGCTGGCTCTGGTGTCCTTTTGACTATTCTCAGCATTTTTTGAACGTTTCTTTGCTTTTTAAAACTCTTTGTGTGTAGTCGACGTACAATGTGGTGTTAGCTTCAGAGGTACAGCAGCGTGAATCAGTTATGCGTATACACGCATCCATTCTTTTTCAGATTCTCTTCCCGTATTTGCTACGGCGAAGTACTGAGCAGGACTTTGTGGTGGTGAGCAGGTGTGAAGGGCTGGGTACCTCATCAGCAGAACACTGGCCATGCCGCTTTCCGATGGGCTCCCTTAATTCCAGACAAAAATTTTGGAAAGGCTCTCTGTTGGCTTACCAGTCCCGACCCTTGTTACGTTTCTACAAAGAGAAGTTTAACATCTAGATACTGTTTTGATGGTAAAATATTAGGAATCTAATTCCACTGCAGGACCGTCTCCCCTGTGCAGGGGAGCTAGGTGGTACCTCAAGGTCAGGTGCCACCCCCCCACCCCCGTCTTCTGGCCACTCCCATGGCAGGCGGAAGTTCACCGGCCAGGAATTGAACCTGCGCCACAGCAGTAACCAGAGGCACAGCAGTGATGACGCTGGATCTTTAACCCACCAAGCCACCCGGGAACTCCCAGGTCCCCCTCCGTTTATGACCCCCAGTGCTGTGTTTGCCTTGCAGGTTTGGAACGCCGTGGACTCGGGGAGCTGTTTGCAGACCTACTTCCTGCACAGCGAGGCAGTGCGGGCCGCCCGGTGGTCCCCCTGCGGCCGGCGCATCCTCAGCGGCGGCTTCGACTTCGCCCTGCACCTGACCGACCTCGAAACAGGTGTGTTTCTCCGTATTATCATCGGGGCAGCCTCTCCTCAGAGCTGGCCGCGCGACGGCTTTCCCTCCGGGGTGCTTCTCGGGGCCCCGCAGCCCCCAGCCGCGGGTGGTTTCAGAGCAGGGGGAGCGGGAGCAGGGTCGGCTCATGCTCGGCGCGCGTATTTCCAGGCTGTTTGCCTGAAACCCAGACTCTCCAGGGAGGGTTCGCAGTGGGCGAGGACAGAGCCCCAAGGTTGTCTCAGCCCCAAGCTGTGGCGCTGGATAAAGAGGTGGCTTTTTAATCAACTTCTGACATGCAATTTGTACTGAAATAGATTTAGCTTTATCACAGTGTCCTTTGGTTGGAATCCGTTTAGAATTCCTGTCAATTCACTGTTGTTGAAAGGTGCTAAGGAACGACTCAAGCTCGTAAGGAAGGCCTGCAGTCGAGTTCTGCCTTCTTGCCGCGCTGAGAAGCGTTTGGGCGCGATGGATCCGTGCTGCCCAGATCCGAAGGGGGCTGTTGACAAGCAGGGCGGGAAGGAGAGAGAATCCGGGGACGGAACTTCCACCGTGCAGTGTCCCGATGTGCCAGGCTCCGTGAGCACGGATCCAGCCCCTGCCCCGGGCAGGGGTCCCGGCTGTGGCAGCGGCGAGGATGGAGCTGGGGGGCTGTCTGAGCACACAGCTCGGAGGAGTTGCAGGAGGGATTGCAGCGGGGTGGTTTCTCACCTCGGGTGTCCTCCTCTCCTTCTGGGCCGCCAAGGGGTGGCCTTGTCGGCGGCCTTGCACTCCTCTGACCGCACCCCGTGTGCTGTCAGCAAGGGCGGTGACAAGGCTGGTGGATGGTCAGGTCAGCAGCTGGTAGCGTGCCACAGGCCTGGTAAGCGACATGTCCATTTTGCCAGCCATCATGTTCCCCATCGCACAGGTGAAGAGACCGAGGCTCAAAGAAGCGGGTACTTGCTTGGGGTCTCCCAGCAGTGCAAGGAGCGCGGGAATTTGGGCCACGTTTGTGCAGCTGCACAGCCCGCACGTCTCCTCAGTGCTGAGAGTACAGCGTTTTTCTTTGCAACAAAGGGTTTTCCTGACTGTGGTCTTACCGTGTGGGGCTCACATCTGCTGGGGGACACAGAAGTGCAGAGAGGGGTTCCCGTCGTGGCTCAGTGGTAACAAACCCAACTAGGAACCATGAGGACGTGGGTTCAATCCCTGGCCTTGCTCAGTGGGTTAAGGATCCGGCATTGCCGTGAGCTGTGGTGTAGGTCGTAGGTGCGGCTCGGATCTGGCGTTGCTGTGGCTGTGGTGCAGGCCGGCAGCTGTAGCTCCAATTTGACCCCTAGACTGGGAACCTCCATATGCTACAGGTGCAGCCCTAAAAAGACCAAACCAAACCAAACCAAACCATAAAAAAGAAGAAGAAGAAAAATAAGTGCAGAGAGTCCCAGGTTACAGGGTACAGTGACAGAGCGAGAGAGGGGCTGCGAGGACACCAAGCCTGGAGGATCAGGACTTCCGGGAGGAGGTGGAATCCAAGCTGAGGCAGGAATCAGGGGACACAGAGTCGGGGCGGGGGAGGTTCCCAGCAGCCAGGACAGAGTTGTTATAGGAACGTGACTCATGTGGTGTGTGCGGAAATGGGGGTGCGGGAGCCGGGGGAGGCAGGTCCAGGGCTGCAGGAACGGGAGCTGGGGCTTCACGCAGTTCCTAGCCTGGCGGCTGTGCTGTCCCCGCGCTCCTCCCCACCCAGCGTCACTGAGCATTCACGCGAACCTGCGCGCCCGCCCAAGAGAGCAGACGGGCGCTTTTCACGTGCTGGTAAGGCTGTCGGGCTAATCAAATACAAGTTCATTTGATGACATTAATGGATTCCTCGCAACCCTTTGTCAGGATCTATCTTCTCAATCAACAGATGTTAAACAGACACTGCCTGTGTGTGTGAGCCTTTATGTGTGTGGGGGCGTTGGGGGCTGGGGGGCTCCTGACATTTTCAGACATTCCGAGAGAGTCCTCTGGCCCGACAAGTTAGGGACTGCCACAGCAGGTGGCAGCGGGGGCCCTGGCTGGGTTTGGAGCAGGAGACTGGTGGCTTGCTGTGCACTCTGGGCAGGTCTGCCTGGCAGCTGCGGCGGGTCGGGTGTGACCCAGTGTGGGGCTGCCGGAGGAGCCGGGGAGCCTTGTCCCGTCGGGTGGTAGCACTTGGCTGGAGGGAACGTGGCCTGGCTGGGCTCCCCAGTTCTGGTGTGTTGGGTGGGACAGGATGGCATGGCCCTGCCCTCAGGTCTTTGACCCCCGACACCTGCTGGGAGTGGGCCCCCCCCCACCTGGTTCACCTATTGAAGGCCCACTTTCATTCATGCAGCAGTTACTTATTGAGCACCAACTGTGTACAGGACTGGTGCTGGGGCTACAGTGGTGAGCATGCCGGACATTCTTTGTCCATGGGGGGTAGGGTCCAGGAGTTTGGCCTTGCCCTTGGGGAAGCCCTCCAGCCTCTGGACGGGGCCTCTCCTGCCGAGGGGGCTGTTGGTGTCTGTGTCCGGCCCCCTGGCTCATGTGGGAGCTCCCTGAGCGGGGGTGTGCCTCCCGGAGGTCTTTGTGTCACCTGCCTGGGGCTGGCCTGGAGCAGCCGCTCAGCACAGGCATAGATGAGACAGAGCTAAGGCCCTTGCTGGCTGGGCTGGGCTCCTCAGGGGCTGCTGGGGAGGGGTGGGGGCTCCACCCCGGCCCCACGGCTCATCCACGCACCCCGCCTGGCCTGGCTGCGCTGGGAGCTCTCTCTGCAGCCCCTGTGGCTCTCGGCCTGGTCTGACGTATCTTGTCCTTTCTCGACACTGAGTCTGATCTTCTCTTTCACTTGATCCGCCTCTTTCCACCCTTGGTGATTTGGCTTTTTCATTTCAATCTAATTAGAACTCCCTGCCAGGAGAAGGCAACGCAGGGCATTCTCACTGCAGCGCCGTGGGAATTAGTCACTCTGTGCCCATTGTCGTTAATGGGAATTTGGCGCCAAGGCCATTTATCCTGGTGTCCTCAATCAATACAGTTAAAAATCTGTGGATTCTAAAACGTCAATACCCGGCCTGAAATATGGAGGGCCAGCAACATTTTATCTCGTTAATTTATAGTTCTGACGGGCCGTTGGCTTATAGAACAACCATGAATCAACACTTAAATAAAATCTGCTCACAGATTAATTATTTTCGGTGCTCTCGTTTCAGTCTGTAATCTTCCTAACAAAACGTCTCTGGTGCATTGGGCTGAGGCGGCCGCAGGGAACGCTGGTCGCCTCCACCAGGGCCCGAGTGTCGCCTGCTTTGTGAGTCAGCAGTCCTGCACACCAAACCAGCCAGTCTTCTCGAAAGGCCCCGAAGAGCTTGAGCTTGTTCCCTTCTAAGCGGTCCTGAGTTCGCGTGGATTCCAGCCCCCTGGGTGTCACCCCCAGCCTGGCTGTGAAGGCCTCAGAGGGAAGCAGGGCCTGGTACTCTGCATTTGTTGGCCAAAAAGGCTGTGGCCCCTTCGTTGGAGCCCCCGGGGCCCTGGAGGAGCAGGGCGCCCTGACCTCCTTCCTGTGCCCGATCAACTCTCCTGACGTGTGTCCGGCCCGTCTGGGACCTCCAGGTCGCGCCACCTGGTCCCAGCTCCTGGCTGCTGGAGGCAGCGCAGTGCGACAGAAGGGGTGTGGATGGAGTGCAAACGCAGCTCTTGTATCTGCCGGGGCCGGGTGGCCTCGGGCAAAGTTCCTTCACCTCCGCTTCCACATCTTTGAAGTGGGTGGCCGCGCCCAGCGGGTGGGGCGGTGGAGGGGAACGGCTGAGATCGCGTGCACACAGTGGCTGGTGACGGCTGCCCTTCCTCTCCTCCACCGTGGCCCCACAGGGCCCTTCAGAAGGCGGGAAATAAAGGCCTTATTCCTGCTGAGCGTCCAGAGAGCCCCAGTTAGTTGCTGGGCCATTTCCTCAAACGGGGCAGCTTTGGGGCTCGGTTCCAAAAGCCCCGGAATGTCCCCTGAGGCTCACTAGTGTGGCTCTCGGTCCGCGGTGGGTCTGGGGCAGGCCGGCGGGCAGACCGCCTTGCAGAGCCCCCTGGCTTTTCTTCCACCCTTGCTTCGCTGTGACCAAACGGCCTGGGTGCGAGCAGCTTCCTCCAGACGGCCTTTATTGGGGCGGGGGTTTCCTCTTCACTCAGACCCCACTGCCCATGGCCTTGCTGTCCCCAGCGCCACCCGCTCCTCCTGCTCTGTGGTGCCCGTGTCTTTGGGTGGAAGTCATGCCCCATGGCCGTGAGTAGCCAGCGGGGCTGGACCCTGAAATGGTCATTTCTCTTATTTTCCAAGAAGTGTCTTCTGGTGCCTCCCTTGTTTTTGCATCAAGATCGGGGACCCACATGACAGAAGCACCAGGAAGAAAAAGGGAATGGCAGATTGGCCAGGTGCTGCCGGTGGGCCCCTGGGCCCTGTCGCCCCGGGCTCCGGCACCCTGGCTGGCCTGTGTCAAGCTGAAGTGAATAAGTGGATGTTAGGTGCTTCGCATGTTACATACCTAGTCTCTGCAGGCACCGTGAGGCGGCGTTTTCATCCCCATTTTACTGACCCAGAAACAGGCTTGGTGTGTCGGGTGGCTTGAGAGGGGCCGTGCAGTTGGCGGGAACAGAGCTGGGCTGCAGCTCCGGCAGAGGCTTTGACTGTTGAAACACAGGAGTGGGTGCCCTTGCCATGTCTCTTTCCGGGCCGTGGACCAACAGTTTGCTTAAGTCGACCCCAGAGAGCCTGCTCGACCCTCACCCGGCGGCCTCGGTTCAGCCCTCTTATTAAGTAGCCACTGAAGGGCGCCTCTCCGGCTGCCGACAGCCCCCGCTCCAGACGGGGAGACGTTTGCCTGATGCTTTTTGCAACCCGTGGTATAGTAAGGGGAGAAGCATCCAGATTAAAAGCCGGGAGAAGGGTGTTAGGGCTCCCTGGGCAGCAGCTGAGGGGGCCCCTCGCTGGGCTAAGCCTTCAGAGTGGGGGGCCTCCAGGTCTCGGCCTGGCCTTCTCCATCCTCAGGCTTTTGGGCACCACGACTGTTTCCCAGAACATGTTAGAGGGACCCAGTTAGGTGTCCCTCATGCGCCCATGGAGACCAGGAAGGCAGGCCCGTGGCGGGCGCTGGCGGTGACCGGGGCCTCTTACCAGCAGGTGCGGTCCCGGAGGCCCCGACGGTGCTGGCTTGTTTGGTCCTAGGGTTTTGCCACTAAATCCAGGCCTGGAGGCTGCAGGGGCTCCATCCCAGTGAGGTCTGAGCTGACGGGGTCCCTGACTCCTCTGCCTTGCCCCTGTCACCCGCAGAAAGGGGTCCCGCTTTCTCCTAAGCCCGCTCCTCCACGGCGCCCTTTCCCGGGCCTCTCGTAGCCATGCCTGCTCTCCAGGCCGCGCCATTTTCATCCCGGACACCGTCCCTGTTCCCGCCCTCACTCTGCCCTGCCGCTCGGAGGCGCATTTGTTTTGAGTCCCAACCTCACTTTCTCCCCTCTTTGCATATGGCCTTGGAGGTGGATGTTAGGTCAGATGTCCCTGAACTCCAGTGCAGCCCTCTGCCAGCCCCGAGTCTCACACCTGAGAGGGGCCTCAGCCGTCCTTCCAGGTCTCGCAAACATCTGTCTTGTCATCCGCTTCTAGTTAAGCTCGTGACAACTCTCTGGATAAATCAAAGGTGGTTTTTAATCACCGGCACTATTTCATTCATTACCGTTATTGCGCAGCGGTGATGTTTTATCTCTGTGTGTGTTTAATTGCAACTGCTCTGCGGTTTGGCTGCCTTTGTAGGTAACACGAGTTCTGTTGACCGACCCTGGAGCCTAAACACGGTCACGGCTTGTTCGTTGCCCCCGTGGTGGCTTCCGAGCCCCAGAAAACCAACTTAAGTTATACCTTCGGGACACACTCTGTTTGCAAATTAGAAACTCTTTTTTTTTTTTTTTTTTTTTAATTTTGGAAAATTCAGCCTTGACTAGTTAATTAAATGCCGTGGCCAAACTTGATGTAAAAGAAATGACAGCAGATACTCTGTTTCTTCTGTTACAAGAATTGCTGTTGCAGCTGCTGCATGTTGGGCCTGTCATTCGTCTGGGCTTGCTGTCTTACACGCATTATTTCTAATTCTCACAACGGCTCCTGAAGGTAAGTTTTGTTGTCCGGATTTCACGTCTTAGGAGTGCGTGGATCTGAGAGGATTTCCAGCTGATGCAGGGGCCGCTGGCTGATCCACAGGGAACGTGCAGATGGCAGGCCTGTCTGACTCTGGCCAGACCCCCCCCGCCCAGGGCTCTGCATGGCGTGCGCCCTTGTTTCTAACCCACAGAGTTGGATCTGAAAGTTAGTAAGCTCCTTTTCTCGTTAACTTTGAGTCAGGATGGTTAAATTTACAGCTGGCTTAATACTTCCCAGAGGACGAGTGTAACGATATTGATTTTAGCGAAATGAGTCATATGCCGCCTGCCTGGGAACACAGGCTCAATCACCACCAGCCGACAACAACAGCTCCCTGCCAGCGTCTCCCCTCCACGCTGTGAGTCTGTGATGCGCACAAAAAGCTGCGGAGAAGGAAAGGTCACAGAGCGCTCGAGGGCGGGCGAGGCGGGGGCAGGGAGCTGGGCACCAGGGTCACCCGGGTCCAGCGTCTGCCGGCGTGGCTGACCTCGGGGGCCCTGGACGGGTCCTCACCTCTTCCGTTTGCCCTGCCGTGAAATGGGGCAGTTATACCCACCACGCGGGGCTGTGGCGTGACACATGACACGTGCAAGCCCCGGGCCTGGAGGTGACAGTTGCCATCCCCTTGGAGAGGTGGGCATGAGCTTCTCTTCTCTCTCCTGGGGACCCGGACTTGGGCTCCCCTTGACCTGTACTGGAATGGGCTGGACCCTCAGGGACCTGCAGCCCAGCATGGCAACAGGGGTCCCACAGGATAGGCCTTAGGACGGACAGGCAGTGGTCACCCCGGGGAGCTCGGTGTCTTCACTGGAGAAGGGGGGACGACCCCAGAGGGGCCCGGCCGGCGCCACCAGCTGCCCTATCCTGGCAATGTTGGTGATGGTGGCTCGGCGGTAATAAGAGTGTCAGGAGAACAGACCGAGTTGCTGCATTCTGTTTTAAACGTGTTTTTTCTTTAATGGCGATTTATAGTTTATTTGTATCTTTATTGATTCAAGGAGGAAAAAAGCAATTTTTCCTAACTCCACGAAGATCTGAACAGTTCTTATGCTGGTTGAGTTCATTATAACAAGATCAATAAAGCCAGTGTTAGTGGACTCAGTATTTTAAAATTCGATTTCTTATAAGCAGCCTACAGCGAACAGATGGAATTTTCTATAAACAAACATGTAAACAAGCCAGATAGTCTCAAGGTTAAAGGTTAGGTACCGCTAACCATTATGCTGCTTAAAGCAGTGTCGCCCAGGAGGGGGCCTGATAAACAACCCACTCCGTTTATGGAAACTTACAGAATGGGAACAAATCTGACCAGAAAGGACCTTCACCTCCAGTGTGGCTTCTGGGTACTGTCAAGATACTTCCTGAGAAATATTTGCAGCCTTTATCCGTATCTCTTTAAGAGAATGTAAGGGTCAGCCCGGGGCGTTGTGTTCTCAGAGCCTCACAGCAAAAACTCCACATCCTTAATCTCTCCAGTACCCTGCTGTTATAAATTCATAACCCTTGGTTTTGGCTTTCAGTTTAACTAAGGATAGAGTCAATAATTGGAGGTTTAACTTTTTCAAACTATGAGGCTTCCTTTTTGCTGTTCTCTGTCTGCCAGGCCCTCCACAATGCTTTCTGAACCACGCTGCTCGCAACCCCTCGACAGCCCTGTGCTCACAAGGGACACAGCGGTGAAGAGGCCTGCCCAGGGTCCCTCCACCGAAAGTGACAGAGCTGGGGTGGGGCCCGGGTCTGCCTGCCTCTCAGCCCCTCTGCCGGATTAACCTCTGCCTGGACCGTGTTGCTGGGCGGCCACAGCTGGGGCCCTGGCTTCTGCTTTGGTCTTTCCTAGCATCCCCTTCCTAGTGTTTCCCATCAGGTGTCTGTGAGCTTATTAAAACACTGGAAGCATCGTTCAGTTTTGGACCCTTTTAACAAAGAAATACAGTAAAGGCCTAGTTGTTTTAAGTAAAAGTAGGAAAAAAATATAAATTATAGCTTGTCTTCTAACTGCAAATTTTTAGTGCTTAAAAGACACAGATTCTTCCTCAACCTCTTCAGGGGATTGAGGATGAATAGCATAGTCAGAACTGCATTTTTTTTTTCAGCAAAAAAGTTCAGTCATTATCTTTGAGCAACTCAACTTTCACTTTTCCTCTCATCTTTCCTCCCCTTTGTTGGCAAGACTGTATCACCGCACTTGTGGAGAAAAACATCGCTAATTCACTGCCTTTTCTGAAATAAGCATATGGTTATGTGCTATGGTCCAAGAAACAGGGAGAATTTTTTTCTCGAGGCAGATAGAGTTTGTTTTTCCTTTTGGACTTAAAGGTTGGCAGTGAATTCCAAATGAGCGAGAAAGAAGTCGGCCTCAGTTGCCCTTGTTTCTGCCAGGGAGAGACTTCGGTGGGCGGGGGGGAGCAGCATCTGTGCACCCTTGGCTGCCCAGGGGGTGTGATGACGGCCCCTCTGCCTCAGCCCCACGGCTGGAGCCAGGCTCCCGAGGCCAGTACCGTAGGCACCAAGCCCGCACCGGCTGGGCACAGGTACCGCTCTGAGCCCTGGCGTGGGTGGCCGTGGGGGGACCCGGCAGGCAGCCCCCGCTCCGTGCTCGCTGGGAGGGGGGCTTGCTAATGGGGCACGTCCTGCCTGGTTTCTGACCGCCAGCAGTAGCAGAAGAGGCGAGGAAGCGTTTGGGTTCCAGACAAGTTTGGGAAAAGGAAAAGAGTAAACGCGAGGAGCACCAAGTTTCCAACTGGATTTTTCCTCGAGAAGCAGTGTTTTTGGCTTACTTGAGAGTGTTGCTTGTCCGCTGACCTGATGAGAGGGACACAGCACCCAGAGCGCTCTGACTCTGCTCATCTCCCTCGTGCCTTTATGTATTTATTTACAGTGGCTGCACCTGCGGCCCGCGGAAGTTCCCGGCCCCCGATCAAACCCGAGCCGCAGCACTGGCCCGAGCCGCAGCAGTGAGCATGTCGGATCCTTAACCCCTGGAGCCACCAGGGAACTCCCCGATACCTTTTCAGAAGAGGTCTTTATTAATTAGAGAACAGCGTTGTGACAGCAACGTTAGTATAGTTTAGGAAGTCAGAACAGCTCATTTCATGTTGGTGAATCACGCCTTCCCCGTCCTTGTCCATCTCAATCCTTCTTTAGTACCCTCGTGACTCAAGAACAGGTGTCAAGTACTGTCCCTAGTGCCACAGCGTGCTATTGGTAATTCCAGCTATAAGCGGCTTTTCAGCATTCTACCAGGCAGAGAACCACGCTGGTCTTAACCGCTGTCCTCAGGCTGGACAGCTGGGCTGCTCTTTACCACAGTCAGTGCTGGCACCTAAATGGGCCAGCTCTTGAGAGCATCGTGGCAGCACAGGATGACCGTGGAAATCTCCGTGCATTGCATTTTGTCACAGCACAGCAAAGGGACTTGTTGAGCTTAAAGAGGTATAGAATCTTCACTTAGGAAAAGCCGAGTATCTCTAGAACTTTCTCTGATGACAAGAGACTGCCAGCTTTGGCCCCTGGAAGACAGTAGGAAAAAACATCAACACACTGAATCATCCTCCATCAAGGCAAAGGGGGTGCGTCCGCAGAGAACACGAGAGTGACTTCTCTTCAAGAACTCTGTAGCATGAAGAAAACATTTCGCAAGCAGATGTTTTTGTTTTTATCGCTCTGTAGTTCTGGTTGCCAAAAATTACGTGACTGCGTCACCCATTAAGAACCTTCATCCCAGCACTCTTAACCTGGGAACAGCGTTTGTCTAATCTGCTTTAAAATCCTGCAAATGAAAATTTCAGTCCATTTGGAATTGGGTTGTTAAAAATCTGAGAATGCAGTAATGCCTTCTGATTAGTTGCAGGAGCCATTATTTGACATTAGGGAAAATGGAGCTTTATTGGCAAAATGTTCACAACATGCTTGGCATCCGCAGTCGGTGGAGGTGGGACGCGTCCCCCGTGTTGCCAGTGGTAATCATGTTTCACCTGGGCCCTTGCGCCTCTGGAAGGAGACTTTGGGGCGCTGACACCAGTGCATAAACTGAAGTGATGACTGGGCTCTTTTCTTTTGGCCGAAGCGTGCGGTGGTTGGATGTGGGGTCGCAGTTCCCAGACCAGGGGTTGAACCCAGGCCGCAGCGGTGAAGGCGCCGGGTCCTAGCCACCAGGCCACCAGGGAGCCTCCCGGGCTACTTTCGAGTCACCGAGTGACACAGTGACACGTTAAAGAAAAAAAAAATGAAAGCATAGTCAGTACTGTCGCTCTCACTAAAAAACATTGTAACTCGTCTGGTTTAATGATTTCAAAGAGGTTTGTTGACACTCTTAGTAAATGGCACATTAAAATATATTTTAAAATATTGGTTATTTTATCCTGTCCCCTTTAAAATGTTCTTTTTCTTTTCGGTGATTGTTTTCATGTTCTTAATATATTGGTACAGCCGCACACTGTGTAACTTCAGACAAGCATACACGTGTCGGTGGTACGTGCCTGAGGGTTTCTCACAGCTGGGTTGTGCTGTCAGACAGGTGCGGAGACCAAGAATCTCGGCAGATTGAATTTATCAAGGCTTCTGCTGTAACTCTCAAGAACACCGACCGGTGACTCTCATTTCCTCCCCTGGTGAGCTGGTGGAGCACGTAACTAAGTGTGGTCCTGAACACAAGCACGACAGCCTTTCAGGGGCGCCTTCAGAATCGAGGGGCTGAGCGCGCTTCCTGGTTCCCATAAGAGGAAGCGATGCTTGAGATCTTGGTCTCCGGCTTCTTATGTCCCTAACCGCCCACTGTATCAGTCCGAGGGATGAGCGCCCGAGGGCCAGAGGCAGTCCAGTTTGTCCCTCCTGGGCTGTGGCACCGTGTAGAGGAAGGCAGGCTGGCTTTGGAATCAAGAAACCTGGGCTTAGCCCAAAACATCTGTTCTCCATGTGCCCTGAGTCGGACCTGTTCTAACTGATGGACGTTTCCAAATGATGGATATTTTTATGGCTTACCTCTAAAGGATCTTGGTGATAAAGAAGAGGTATGTGTGCGCACGCAGATGCGTGTACGGTGTCCAGGAGTGCTCGATAGCAGTTTTGTGGCAGGTATGGAAAAGACGGTCCACGCCAGCCCTCCAACCTGCGGCCTGAGCCACGGTGATGTCGCACTGTCATTTATCACTGAGTCTGCTGCTACTCTGCCTGTCACACTCTGTAGCAAACAAACCGTTGATGGCTCGTCACAGGGGGTGACCGTATAGTGCTGATCCTAAAAAGAATCCCTTTGGAGCGTTCTGCTTTTGGTTTGCAGACTCCCAGGTAAATAAGCTACTGTATGAATCATGTGGTTTGGGGTACATTTAATTTCTCCTTGCATTTTTTTTTTTTTTTTTTGTCAACTGCGAAGTTTTAGGATCGTTATGTGCTTTAAGTGAGTTGATGTGCGCAGTGTTTGCAGAGTGCCTGGAAGGTGGTGTTCATGGATTCAGCTGTCTGGTTTATCCCTGGGGTTGGGTGAGTTCAGCTAATCCAGGGTCAGGTGGCTGGAGAGAGTGAGGGCAAATGCTGCTGCTGTCGTGTTTCCAGAAAGTCTCCACTGGCCACCTTGGGCCCAACGGGGCTGTGCTTTCCCATGGCTCCATACCAGACGGCATCTTACTTTCAGGATATTTATTTTCAGAGTTCCCGTTGTGGCTCAGTGGCTTAAGAATTTGACATAGTGTCCGTGGGGATGCGGGTTCAATCCCTGGCCTTGCTCAATGGGCTAAGTATCTGGCCTTGCCACAAGCTGTGGTGTAGATTGCAGACGCGGCTCGGATCTGGCGTTGCCGTGGCTGTGGCGTAGGCTGGCAGCTGTAGCTCTGATTTGACTCCTGGTCTGGGAACTTCCATGTGCCGCAGGTGTGGCTGTAAAAAAAGAAAAAAAAAGATGCTTATTTTGCCGTCTGAGTATTTTCTAGTCCTCTCTTCTCCTTTTGTGTCGTAGGAACCCAGCTATTCAGCGGTCAGAGCGGCTTCAGAATCACTACCCTGAAATTTCACCCGAGAGACCACAGCCTCTTTGTATGTGGAGGCTTCAGCTCTGAAATGAAAGCTTGGGACCTGAGGACCAGCAAGGTAACACGCGTCTTCTGCACTTGGCTTTCCCATGAGAGCCTCCCGGCAGTTTGAGTGATTGGGGGCGGGTCAGCCTCTAGCTCTAGGGCCCTCGAGATGGAATAATTTCCTCTTAATATTTAATCAGTGCGAAGCATAATTTTTAGGTGTTTTGAAAGAACAGTCTCGAGTTGTTAGACGATTAAAGCATCGTAGGTGTGATTCTGTACAGGATTTTACTGAAAATATTTATTGAGCACCTACTGTGTGCAGATGCCCCCAGATGTTATAAAATGATGCGGCCGTGGGTTACTCCAGGGAATAACACATGGACACAAATAAGACTGTGGAGAAGTGGTCTGCCTGTGTGGGGAGGGAGGGCCGGGGGGGACGGTGCTGGTCGGGGGAGGGGCCGGCGTTCAGAGGGGTGAGCTTGTGGCTCAGTCCCGGGAACTTCTGAGAAGGATGGGCGTGTGCCGCCGCCTCCATGCCGCGCCACGGCCTGCTGCCCCTGCTGCTCCCGTTGCCTTCACCACCCTCAGAAATGGCAACTCCGTCTTTCTGGTTGTCCAGGCCCAAACCATCAGAATCAGCTCTCTTTCTGCTCTTCCTCTCGTCCCCCGACGCCCAAACCATCAGCAGACCCAGTGGTCCCTGGCTGAAGCCGTCACGCCCGGGATAACTGCAGGAGTTGCCCCCGCCCCTGCGGTCTATTCTCGACCCGGTGGCCAGAGTGGTCTGTTAGAGTGGGAGTCACGCGTGTCGTGCTTTGGGTCAGATCTCACCCACAGTAAAAGCGGTGGCCCTGCAGTGGCCGGCAAGGCCTCGGCGAGCTCCCCTCGGCCCCTCCGCCTCAGCCCGGGCTGCACGAACCTCCTCGCCTCTCCTAGAACACGCAGCACACTGCTGCCTCGGGGCCTGTGCACCTGCACGCCTTCGGCCTGGAATGTGCTCGTCCCTCCTGCAGGGCTCGTCCCTCCTACAGGTTTCTGTTCAAATGCCACCTCTCCAGGGAGGCCCGCCCTGACCACGGTGCCAGCCACCCCTGGCCGTGCCCTTGCCACCTCATGCTTCTCTGTGGCGCTGTCGTCACCCAGCGCGCGATGGGCCTGACATTTTCACTTGCCTGTCTCCCTCCCTCATGTAAGCTCTTTCGGGGCAGGGATCTTTGTCTCTTTTGTTTGTGGCTGACTTCTAGCTCCTAGAACAGTGCCTAACACACAGCAGGCGATCAGCTGACCGTGGCTGACCAAGTTGGGGGCGGAGGAGGGCAGTCCCACAGTGCGTGTGGGTACATGGGGTGGGGTACGAGGCAGTACAGGGCCAGCGGCCGGCTCAGAGTGGCGGGCGTGGGCCCTGGGCTGTGGAGCAGGCTGGGCAGAGAGGGTTTCGATGCCATGAGTCTTGGTTTGGACCAGCCATGGCGAACCCTGGAGGTTTGTGAGCAGGGGGGCCGGGCTCGGGGTCGGGGGGGTGGGGGCTCAGGGAGGGGTAGTGAGTAAGAACCACGGCCTGACCGCCTCCGGGGGGCTCAGGACGCCCGCTGCCAGGATCTGAGAAGCACTGCCCTGGTCTGAAGGAGGCACGCGGCCACTCGAATCCTACAGGGTAGCTCATGATAAAACCTGCCTTGATCTTGACTTTGATTCCCGCTTGCGAATATTTTCTTACATCCTCTCACTTTCAATTTGTATGTGTCCCTAGAAGTGAAGTGGGTCTCTTGAAGCCAGCATATATATGGGTCTTGTTTTTGTATCCATTCAGCCAGTCTATGTCTTTTGATTGGGGCGTTCAGTCCATTAATATTTAAGGTAATTATCGATATGTATGTTTTTATTGCCATTTTATTAACTGTTTTGGGTTTTTGTTGCTCTTTTTTCTTCCCTTATTCTCTTGTTGTCTCCTCTCACAAGATGACTATCTTTAATGTTGTATTTGAGTTGATTTTTCTTATTTGTTTGTGTATCAATTGTAGATTTTTGGTTTGCAGTTACCCTTAAGTTTTGATATAAAATAAGTCTATATAAAAATGAGATTGTTTTAAGTTGTTGGTTTCTTAATTGCACGTGCGTCTCCAGTGTCCTGCATTTGTGCTCTCTTTTCACTTTTTCTGATTTTGGTAGCACAGTTGTGCATGGATGATTTAGTATCTTTACTGTATATATGCCTTTACTGGTGAGCCTTGTCATTTGTCGTGTTTTTGTTTCTGGTTGTGGCCTTTTCTTTTCTGCCGAGAGAAGTTCCTTTAGTATTTGTTGTAAAGCTGGTTTAGTGTTGCAGAAATCTCTTAGCTTTTGCTTATCTGTAAAGGTTTTGATCTCTCCTTCAAATCTGAATGAGAGCCTTCCTGGGTAAAGTAATCTTGGTTGGAAGTTTTTCCCTTTCATCACATTCAGTATATCATGCCACTCCCTTCTGGCCTGCAGAGTTTCAGCTGAAAAATCTGCTGATAACCTTATTGGGGTTCCCTTGTATGTCATTTGTTTCTTTTCCCTAGCTGCTTTCAGTATTTTCTCTTTGTCTTTAATTTTGGTCATTTTGATTAATATGTGTCTCGGGGTGTTCCTCCTTGGGTTTATTTTATATGGTACTTGTTGTGCTTCCTGGATTTGAGTGAGTGGTTCTTTTCCCATATTAGGGAAGTTTTCGGCTATTATCTCTTCAAATATTTTTTCTGTCCCCTTCTCTCTCTCTTCTCCTTCTGGCACCCCTGTAATACAGATGCTGGTGCGTTTAACATTATCCCAGAGTTCTCTGAGGCTCTCCTCACTTCCTTTCAATCTTTTATCTCTTTTCTGGTCCGCATTAGTGATTTCCGCTAATCTGTCCTCCACCTCACTGATTCGTTCTTCTGCCTCCTGTATTCTACTATTGGCTGCTTCTAATGAATTTTTTATTTCAGTTATTGCATTTTGCATCTCTTCTTGTTTAATTTTTACATCTTGTATTTCTTTGCTCAGTGTTTCCTGTAAATTATCAGTCTTTGCCTCTAGTTTATTTCCAATGCCTTGCATTATCTTCAGTATCAACAGTCTAAAGTCTCTTTCTGGGAGATAATAATCTCCTCATCACTGAGCTGTTTTTCTGGACTTTTCTCTTTCTCCCTTATCTGAGTTATAGTTTTCTGTCTTTTCATTTTTATAGCTTTTTGGTGCGGTGACCTTTTTGCTGACAATAGAGTTGTAGCCTCTCTTAGTTCAGGTGTTTGCCTCCCCTGTGGCTAAAGCTGGTATGGCGGGGCTTGCTGTAGGCTTCCCGATGGGAGGGACTGATGCCTGCCCACTGGTAGGTGGGGTTGATTCCTATCCCTCTGATGGGTGGGGCTTTGTCTCTGGATGAGATTAGAGGCTGGCTGTGTGCCTGAGGGGTCATTAGGCAGCCTGTTTACTGATGGGTGGGGCTGTGGTCCCACCTGGATTATTGTTTGGCCTGGGGCTTCTCAGCACTGATGGGAGAGATCAGATTTTCCCAGAAATGGCCCCCTCCAGAGAGATGCAGGCTGCTGAATGTCCCCGAGAGCTTCACCTCCAATGCCCTTCTGCCACAACAAGGCACAGTCACCTCTGTTTTCCCAGGAGATCCTCCAAGAATTGCAGTCAGGTTCCACCCATATTCCTATGGAGACTGCTTTGCCCTGAGACCCAGTGCACGTGAGTGTCTGTGTGTGCCTTTCAAGAATGGGGTCTCTGTTTCCCCCAGTCCTGTGGAGCTCCTGCACACAAGCCCCGCTGGCCTTCAATGCCAGATGCTCCGGGGGCTCTTTCTCCCTGTGCCCGATCCCCAGGCATGGGGATTTGACGTGGGGCTCAGAACTCTCAGTCCTGTAGCTGAGTCTCTGTGATGCAGTTACTTTCCAGTCTGTGGGGCTTCCCACCCG
>PVHT021183632.1:11502004-11516775 GCA_004024745.2 Catagonus wagneri
TGGGGTCTCTGTTTCCCCCAGTCCTGTGGAGCTCCTGCACACAAGCCCCGCTGGCCTTCAATGCCAGATGCTCCGGGGGCTCTTTCTCCCTGTGCCCGATCCCCAGGCATGGGGATTTGACGTGGGGCTCAGAACTCTCAGTCCTGTAGCTGAGTCTCTGTGATGCAGTTACTTTCCAGTCTGTGGGGCTTCCCACCCGGGAGGTATGGGGTTGCTTCTATCGCGTAATCGCCCCTCCTACCTCTTGATATGGTCTCCTCTTTGTCTTCTGGAGTGGAATATCTTTTTGAAAGTTTACAGTCCATTTGGTTGAAGGTTGCTTGGCATTTCGTTGTAGTTTTGTTGTTTTGGGAGAGAAGCTGAACTCCAGTCCTTCTATTCCGCCATCTCAATCCAACCAGTAATCCCTTGATCTTGACTTTGGAAGGAGAGGGTGCCTAAGGTCAGAGACTGTCCTCCTTCACTTGGGATTCAGGGGCATCTGTGGTCCCACGCTGAGGGGCTCTCACCTGCTGCACCTGCGGTACCAAAGCCTCTTCCTAGAGGCACCCCCTCCAGGGCCCCCTCCTGCTGCATCCTGGCAGGTGTGCATCGAGCAAGGCCTTTCCACATGGCCAGGATGGAAGGAGGTGAGACGAGGCTTCCCGTGCCAGAGTTGTAGGATTCCCTTGTGGCACAGCGGTTAAAGATCTGATATCGTCAGTGCTGCAGCTCGGGTTGCTGCTGTGGCTTGGGTTTGAGCCCTGGCCCGGGAACTTGTGCATGTTGCAAGTGCAGCCAAAAAAAAAAAGAAACTGGTGTTGATGCTATAGACCGGTCAATGTGTAAAGGCATTTTCTCACTGGGCTGTTGGAAGGGGCTGCTGGTATTCTGAGGAGAACCTAAAAACAGAGACTGTTTCTTTAAAGAGAACCGGGTGTTTTATCCATAGATATTTTGCTGAAAGTACTTCACAAGTGGGAGAGTTAGAGCACAGAGAGACGTACTCTTTAAACACATGCACACACATTTTTCTTTAACAAAGAGATCCTTTTTTTTTTTTTAAAGAAAAATGTTTGGAAAAGAAAGAAAAGTTACCTGTAAAGAAGTGAACCCGTGGACTTTTAAAAACACTCATATTTGGGATAGAAACACATGATGAATGAAAACACTGGGAAGTGCTGTTGGCGCTGGAAACTCTTAGTCATGCCTTTTGAAGCGGGGCCTCCTTCTCACCCGGCCCCTGCTGACGGCCCCGTCCCTTAGCGGTGCGCTTACTGTTTTTAGCCTCAAAGACCAAACACGTAAGAAATTACTCATCCAGGACGCCATCTGATTGAAGACTTTGTTAAAAATATCGGATTTTCTTCTAGGGCAGACGCCAGCTGACGCGCTCTGAGAATGCTGGGGGAGAAGCAATTAGGAGCAGATGTTGCTGTGACTGGTATTGGCATGTTTGCCAGTCTCTCCCAAGCTAATAATGTGGGTAAAGGGATCTGTGCAGTATTTGTTTTCACTTCCGTTTTGCCAACAATCCAGCTGCCTGTCCTCCCTCGCGGGGTCACAGGACCGGTTCCATTTGCATCAGCCAGACGCAGGGGAGCGCCCTCTTTCCTGCTGCAATTATGTCTCCTGTGACAGGTGTTGTCCGGGGGGACTCATCTGGACGCAGCAGGAGGACCGGGGAGGAAAAGCACGGGTGCCCACCTGCGGTGGCTCTCTGTGCTCCTGCTGGGCTCCGCTGGGCTCCCGCGGGGCTCTGTCCCAGGTGCTGAACTCTCGGCCCTCCCCGCCAGTGTGCGGACATCTGGGGCTCCGCAGCTCGGCCTTTTCTGTCTGCCTTTCGGGGGCAGCGGTGGAAACTGCAGGTGGAAGCAGGAGGGACAGACCTCAGCTTAAAATCATGACAAGTCTCCTCTTTCATTTTTTTATTTTTACTTTTTCTTTGTACAGCCGCGCATGTGGCATATGGAAGTTCCCGGGCTAGGGGTCAAATCAGAGCTGCAGCTGCCGGCCTCCGGGATCCCAGCCACATCTGCGATCTATGCCGCAGCTGCAGCGACGCCGGATCCTTAACCCACTGAGGGAGGCCAGGGACCGATCCCACATCCTCATGGATACTAGTCGGGTTCTTGACCTGCTGAGCCACAGCAGGAACTCCAGGTTTCTTCTTGTAAAAGCAACGGGAAGGACTTATAAAAGTAATATGTGATTGTATGAAAAAATTAGAAAAGTGGAGAGAAATAGAAGGGATAGTTGAGCCAGCTGAAGGTATGTAAACAGTCCAATATTTTTATTACATTGTTCTTGTCCCCTGTGCATTTTTAAACTTTTTTTTTTTTTTGATCTTTTTAGGGCCGCACCTGCAGCATATGGAGAATCCCAGGCTAGGGGTCTAATCGGAGCTGTTGCTGCTGGCCTACGCCAGAGCCACAGCAACGCCAGATCCAAGCCGCGTCTGTAACTTACACCACAGTTCACGGCAACGCCGGGTCCTTAACCCACTAAGTGAGGCCAGGGATTGAACCTGCAACCTCCTGGTTCCTAGTCAGATTTGTTTCCGCTGAGCCACAATGGGAACTCCTTTCCTTTTTCTTTTCTTTTTTTTTTGACATAGGTTTTATTTTTATTTTTAATTATTTAATTTTTTTGTCTTTTTGCCTTTTATCTAGAGCCGCACCTGTGGCCTATGGAGATTCCCAGGCTAGGGGTCTAACAGGAGCTGTAGCCGCCGGCCTTCGCCACAGCCACAGCAACGCCAGATCCAAGCCGCGTCTGCAACCTACACCACAGCTCACGGCAACGCTGGATCCTTAACCCACTGAGCAAGGCCAGGGATCGAACCCGCAACCTCATGGTTCTTAGTTGGATTCGTTAACCACTGAGCCACGACGGGAACTCCCCTTTCCTTTTTCTTGTTTTGGCCGCCCCACTGCATACGGAGCTCCTGGGATCAGATCCAAGCTGTAGTTGTGCCCTAAGCCCCAGCTGTGGCAACACCAGATCCTTAACCCACTGTGCGGGGCTGGGGATTGAACCTGCATCCCAGCGCTCCCAAGACCACACCGGTTCCTGTTGCTCTACCCCCTGTGCATTTTTAAAAACACTGTTTGGTCATGTTTTTATACGGTTGTGTGTTTTACTTTTCACACCCCCCCGTAAGGGTTTTCCTTGTCACAAGTTCTCGTAGAATTTTCAGCACATCTCTGCGATGCAGCCTGCCTGGCGATCTGCTCCTTGCCCTAATCTTCAGGACTCAGAGCCATGTCCGACATAGTAGGCGCTCGATAAATATGGATCGAATGAGTCAATTTCAGATGACTTAGCTTATTAAACCGTTTCCCTAGGCTAGACCTTTTGGGCATTTCCTTGAGCTTTGCTTTATTCGCCATTTAAAGTTAATAGGTGTGAGGCAGAGGTCGGGGATCGGCACTCTGCCGCTTGGGGCTGTTTTTGTAAATAAAGATTTATCGGGCCGCAGTTCTGGTCATTCGTCTGTGTGTCGTCTGCAGCTGCTTTCACACCGCATTGCTTCACCCGAGTGGTCGCTCCAGAGCCCATGTGACCTGCGAAGCCAAAGATGTGTAGAGCCTGGTCAGCCCCTACTAGGAGGGACCTGGTTGTGATATCTGTCACGCCATGTGGCTTGTGAGGACCAAGCTTCTTGATCTGGCCACGGGGGTGTCCCTGGGCCTTGCCCTGCCGTGGGTGCCCCGTGGGAACCACGGGTGCTCAGAGACTGTCTTCTCAGTTCTCCGTGCTTCAGTCAGGGGTGTATGAGTCGTGTCTCTCTGTTATAATCTCCAGCCGAGCCGGCCAAGCCTGCTTTATTATACATTCCACTGTCAGACACTTGTACGTCTGGTGTTTTCCACATTTGGGATTCTATTTCCCGCAGCTTGGCTCCCAGAACTGAAACTGCTGTGTTAAAATGAGTCAGCGCTCTGAAGGTGAGGGGTAGGTTTTGGCTGACGAAGCTGAGCCCGCCGCCGGAGCGGGACGCCGGGCCAGCAGCCCCTCGCAGGGGCTCGGGGGGGGAGCCAGAGCCGGTAACTCTGAAGCTGCTTTCCAGTCATACACGTCTCTGGTTCCGCAGGCTTGGCCGCATGGTGAATGCTGGGATCCCGGGCTCCTCCGGCCCAGCCCGGTTCATTACAGTAAATGGGCTATTTGGCCCGCTCTTCCTTTCTCAGCCCATCTCTCTCCGCTCGGGTTTGATGATTGGAGGATGCGGATTCCTCGCCACCGCAAAGCGCCTGCCTTCCTTTCCAGCAGGTCGGCGGGACATGTCCTGAGTGAGCCCAGCCGCACCTGCTTCCTCGAGCCGGCTCAGGGCTGCCGCAGCAGGGTTTTCCGCCTCTTCTTCCTCCCCACGCCTGCTCGTGCATGGGTGTGGTCTGGAACCCAGGATGTCTGTGGCCTGACCTTCGTGTTCCTCTGGGGCCCCCACCTCGGCCGCCAGTGCTCACTCGTCTGAGCCGCGGGAAACCTGGCCTCACACCCTCCCTCTCCCACTCGCTTGGCTGGGTGGATTTCGGCAGGTGTCTAGGCTGAAGCCTCTCTCAGGGAGGGTTTCCCCGCTGGTTTAGTTAAGAGGCAGGACGAGGTCACCTCTGAGGCAGGGCCTCTGGACCCACCTGTACGTGGGAGAGCGCCCGGGCCCTTGTTGGGGTGCAGACTGTCTTTCAGCAGGACGGGGGGCTTCAGCAGCAGGTCTTTATTTCTCACAGTTCTGGAGGCCGGGGTGCCGGTGTGGCTGGGTTCTGGTGGGGGCTGGCCTGCAGACAGCTGCCTCCTGGCTGGACCCTCACATGATGGAGAGCGAGCGAGCTCTGGTCTCTTCGCCCCTGGATAAGGCCGCCACGCCCTTTACGGGACCCCCACCCCCATGACCGTATCTAAACCGAATTACCTCACAAAGGCCCCTCTTCAGAGGCCATGGCGTTGGGGATCAGGGCTTCAACATGTAGATTTCGGGGGCACAAACATCCAGTCCATAGCAGATGAGGTCCTGCATTGCAGCAAGCTCCCGGGAGATGCAGAGGCAGGCGGCCCGTGGAGCACACTTTGAGAAGCCAGGGCTCTGAACATAGAGGTCCCCTGCTTCCCTCACCTGAGCGCCTCCGGTTTGTGTCCTCGAGTGACTTGCACCACCTGTGACCTGTCTCAGTGGTAACTAGACTGTTAGACTGGTAACTAGAGCTGCTTCCCTGGCAGGTGTTCATTTATAGCCGTCCGAGACAAGTCATGTTTGCCAGCATCTCCCCTAGAGCCTGGACCAGAGCCGGTGCTCTGGGTGCGGCTGTGGGGGCGGCTGGAGTTAACTTCTGGGGCCAGCTGCCCTTCCAATCATGGTGGAGCCACGCAGGAGTGCCCTCCGGCCCACAGTTCAGGGGTAGTGGCCACCCTGGGACCTCTGTGGAGGGAGTGCACGCTCCAGCAAATGGGAAATGAAATCTTGCTGCAATTCAGCCCTGACCGGCTGTCCCAGGAGTGTGGACAGAGGCCGAGGACTTGGGAGACCCTGGAGCGGCGGCCTGGGCACTGTGGTTCTCAGCTAGGTCTGAGCGCTCATGCTCCCCTGTGTCTGAGGGGGTGGAGTTACCAGCCTTCCCCGTTTCCGGCCTCACAGGGCCCGGGCTCAGTGCCCAACGGGGCAGGGAGCTGTGCAGTGCCAGGTCTGCAGGGCCCACCAGCCCCGTGGAAATGCTTAAGGTAGTTACTTTCAAGTTTGCTCTGAGATGACTGTGTAGTTTGAGCCGTAAGTTAGGACAGGTAATACATTTCTCCTCCCTTATATCATGAACCAAAGTCTCCCACGGAGGCTTAAAAATCCTAGCACATACTTAATGAATCACCCTTTTTGCAAGACTAAATGATGGGACCCCAGCCTCAACAAATGACCTCTCAGCTGAGCAGGACGGAGCGCTGGAAATCAGAGCCGCGCACTCTGGGACACGTGGCTCCCGCGACTGGGAGCCTGTCTTCCGGGGAGCAGGCTGGGCCCGAGTCCTTGCGCTGAGGCCCCCGCTGGGCCTTGAAAACACCGCCTCCCCCCCACCCCCGACCTGGGGTAGGCTCGGGATAAGATCTGCCTGACGACCAGCTCGCTTGTGCTCTAGTGTGGGTTTGACCCGAATCATCACCGGCCCATGCTTGTTCCATATCCTTCTTCCTTCCAGGTTTGCGAAGGGCCTTCTGGACCTTCCAGATCTTGAGTTAGTTTCTTGATCCCCTTTTGGAGCTTTGAGCCAGGCCCTCTGTGGGAGCAGGTCCTAAGGTGCAGGTGACAGTGGGGGCTGCCTCCGGCTGGTCCTTCCCACCCAATGGATTCTCCCTCCGCCTCTGTCACAGCCCCTACTCGCTGCACTTTCCCTGCAGGAGAGAAACTCCCCGAGGGCAGGAATTTGCTCCTTTCCTGCTGTGTCCCCAGCTCCTAGGGAAGGGCTGGCGGGTGGGAGGGACGGTGGCAGAGTGACTGACAACTTTAATCCAGACCAATTAGAAAAATCTGGGTGGTGAGACCACCCGCTGAAGCGTCAGCTGAGCCCGCAGGCGTCCACCTGCTCTTCTCGTGTCCCTGCCGTGGGCGCCCTGCCCCGCGAGTGGGGTGAGACGAGCTGGTGACGCAGCCAGTGGCGCTGACCTGCTCACGGGTCAGGGCACCCGGAGCATTAGAGTACCCTGCCCAGCCCCCACCCCACCTGCAGGTGGTCTAGGACATGCCAGGTTTGAAAGCTCTGCAGGTGACTCTAAATGCCTGGCCCGGTTGTGCAGCACAGCCCCGGGCTGGTTTGGGCGCCCGGGTGAGAATCCTGAACGTTGGCGCTGTGCCGGCTCCTGCCGGTGTGGGTGAGGGCACCCCTGCCGTTTCCATCCCTGAGGAGGGGGCGGCGGCTGTCTGGAAGACTCCATGCCTCCGCCTCGTGGTTCTCGGGGCCATCAGTTTTGGTGGCATTGTAGGCAGGTTGCTTATTTGCCCTAATGAGGTTTTGATTACTCTCCATTTGTCTCTTTCATCGGCTTTCTATTAAAATGCCTTTTTATTTGGACTTTGTACTTGTGCAGTTCTAAGTTTTGCCTCAAACCAAACTTTTTATGCAGATGAGCGAGGAGACCAGTGGAAGCAGAGACAGGGGAAGGGCGCCGGTGGTCCCCGCCCCATAGGACTGTGGGCGGATGCTGGTCTTTTCTGGGCTCCCCATCTGATAACTGGGGGTGGGGCTGGGGTGCTCTAAGTCCCCTGCAGACGATCAGCGCTGACACGGGGTGGCGTGTGCTGGGTCCTCCCTGTTAGCACAGCTCACCTGCTGCCACACAGCCGTCCTGGAAGGTGACCAGGCGCTGCTGTCACTCATCCTCTGGGAGGGCGCCTGGGGTTCAGACAGGTTCTAGCTTCTGGCACACGGTCCATTGGTAGGGGGCTGAGACCTTCAGCCAAGCGCCTTGCAGGTCGTCTGGTTCACAGTGGGAAGGAAGCTGCGTTTTGGGTGTAAGTAAAGCTTTGGCAGTGAGAGCTGTGTGCTTTGTTCTTGGGGCAGCCTGTCCAGGGTGGCCTTTGAGTTCAGATGTCCACTCAGCCCTGCCGCTTGCAGCTTGGTGCCCAGTGTCAGGACCCGGCTGTGAACGGGACTGGTGGGACCTGCGGCATAACCCCAGCTCCTCGGCGAGGGCGGTCCTTCTCCTTGCACAGTGCAGATGAGACCAATCCAGCTCTCAGTCCTGCAGGGGTGGCCAGCCACTGGGGCTTGGATCTGAACCCAGGCCTTATTCTAAATTCTCCCTCTCTCTTTGGCAGAAAGAGGACACATTTCATTTATTGAGCCCCCACCAGACACCAGGCACTGTCCCAGGGCCCAGGTGACAGCCCGGCTAGTCTGTAAGAAGGGACTGGGGGTGTGTATTTCTGTGACGTTTGGTGGATCTGTTGGCCTCACCAGCTGCCTTCACAAGTGGCCGGGCATCCTCATGCATCACCTGAGTTGTCCAAAATCTTGGGCAAAGCTCGGGAAGGGGGTCCTGGAATCCTGACCCTTGGAGAGTTGCCACCCAGCCCAACCCCTCTTTGTCCCTTCACTCTGCAGCTCTTGTCTTGGGATGGCCAGCCGGCTTCTGTTAAAAACCTGAAATGCAGAGTTCCTGCTGTGGCGCAGCAGGTTAGGGATCCAGCTTTGTCTCTGTAGCAGCGCAAGTTCGATACCTGGCCTGGGAACTTCCATATGCTGTGAGTGTGGCCAAAAAAGAAAAAAAAAAACCGAAACAAAGAACCTGAAATTCGAGTTGCCACCTGGAGCTCAGTGTGTGACAGAGGGAGAGTGGCAGCACTCAGGAAGGCCACGTCCCCGCCAGGTCCCTTGGGCTCTTAAAGATGCAGTAGGGCAGAGCAGAAAATGCAAAGCAGACCCTGGGCCCATAATGATTATATAAATATAATATTTATATCATGCTAATTTATGTGCCCTTTGTAATTCATTTTGCCACTGAAATCAGCTGTGTTCTGTACACCGAACACCTCTCCTTGAGGATTTTAAAAATTTAATATTTTTATGAAATAGATTCATAGTTTTTTTTTTACTTGCAAACTTAGTTTGCCATAACTAATAGTATCTAAAAAATGGATTTGATGCCCAGTTATTTTTTGTTTCAATATATTTTAAAACTTATTACATTTCTTTGGTAGCAGCTCTGTTGAGATGCAATTCACATGCCGTACGAGGCATTTAAAGTATACCAGTCATTCATTTTTCATATGTTTACAGTTATGCAAGCATCATCCCATTCGATTTAGAACATTTTCGTCACCCCTAAGAGAGACCCTGTGCCCTTTTACAATTACCCTTAACTGCCCTGCCCCAGCCCGCCACCCCCAGCCCCTGACAACCACTGAGCTACCTTCTATCTCTGTAGATTTGTCTATTCTGGAGATTTTATATGAACAGAATCGTGTGGTATGTCCCTTAGCATTGTGTTTTCAACGTTCATCCACGCTGTGGCCTGTGCCTGTACCTCATTCCTTTTTTATGGCTGAATAATATTCCCTTGCATGGACAGACCACATTTTGTTTGTCTCTTCATCCATTGATAGACATTGGCGTTGTCTCCTTCTTTGTGGCTTGTATGGATAATGCTATTATACACACTCAGTTTGTGTGTGGACATGTTTCCAGTCCTCGTGGGCTCCGCTTGGAAGTGAAATTGCTGTCGTATGGTAGCTGTGTGGCAACCTTGTGAGAAACTGCAGACTGTTTTCCAGAGTGGTTACCCCATTTTGCATCTCCTCCAGCAGCGTGCGAAGGTTCTGATTTTTCTGTATCCACGCTTCGCTTGTCTTCTTGCTTATCCTCATCTGAGCGGGGGTGATGCAGTGGCTCATTGTGGTCTCTTAAGGTTGGATACTGGACTGTTCAGACTGTGTATTTCTTCATGAAGGAGCCTTGGCGGTTTGTGTCCCAAGGAACTGGTTCATTTCATCTAAGTGACCAAATCTGTGTATGTGGACTTGTTCATAACATTATTATTTTTCTCTTTCCTTCCTGATGTTGATATTTATATATATATATTTTTTTCCCTTAGTCAGTGTGGCCAGAGATCTGTCAGTCTTTTTTTATTGATCATTTCAATGAAACATTTATTTTTTTTGCCATATTTTTCTATTTTCAACTTCATTAATTTTTGCTCTATTTTTATTTTCTTCTACTTGCTTTGGGTTTAATTTCTCTTCTTTTTCTAATTTCTTAAGGCAGCAAGTTAGATCATCGATTTGAAGTCTTCTTTAATAGAAGCATTTTAATGCTTTCCATTTCCCTCTAAGGGTGCATCCCACAAACCTTGATATACAGTAATTAAATTTTCATTCAATAAAAAAGTTTATAATTTTATTTTTACTTCCTTTTTGACCTATGGGGTATTTAGAAATGTATTGTACAGGCTCTAAATCTGTAGGGATTCTCCTCCTGTATTTCTGTTATTAATTTCTTGGTTATTAATTCTCTTATGCCCAGAAAACATACTTTGTATGATCTCAGTCCTTTTATGACCCGGAATGTGGTCTGTTTTGTTGAATGTTCCATGTGCTCTTGGCGGGAATGTGTATTTTGCTGTTGTTGTGTGGAGAGTTTTATGAATGGCAGTTTTGTTAAGTTAGTTGGTGGTCTTGTTCAGTTAGTCCTTCTAGGTCCTTGCTGGGTTTTTGTCTACTTGTTCTTTCAATTATGGAGGAAGGAGAGTTGAAGTCGTCCACTGTAACTGTGGATTTGTGTATTTCTCTGCTCAGTTCTGTCCTTGTTCACATTATGTATTTCGAAGCTGCTGCCACAGCTCCCCTGGGGGCCTGCTTGCAGGTCAAGGCTGTTGGAGAAAATAAGAAGGGAAAAAAAAAGGAAGAGGAAAAGCAAGTAGAAAGTAGCAGCTGGCCTTTGTGCAGTCATTTCTCGGGTGGCGCCCTCTCCCCGTCTGCTCGGGTAGACTTTGAGAGTCCTTGGGGAGCTTCTTTTTGCATCTTGTC
Source organism: Catagonus wagneri (assembly GCA_004024745.2). NCBI lineage: Eukaryota > Metazoa > Chordata > Mammalia > Artiodactyla > Tayassuidae > Catagonus > Catagonus wagneri. Next base: position 11,512,488 of record PVHT021183632.1, read on the forward strand.
CAGAGCTGCCATGGCAGTCAGTGGGGAGAGAGGCTCTGGTGTGTGTCCTATGTCCTGCGTGGCCCGGGGCGGACTTTGGCATGTCTTTCTCCTGGTCTTGAATTTCCGCTCTTCTGCTGACTGGATGTCACCTGTGCCGTGGGTCTCCACTGAGGTCTGCTCTCCAGGGGCCTTTCCTTCCTCCCTCCCTCTGGGTTATAACTGCCTGGCAGTTGCCACCCGCCCCCTGGAATGTGAGCCACATGCGGTCTGGGGACATGACGGTCTCATCCTCCTCAGCCTCGTGTCCCCAGACCGTTGTATTGCTGGCACGGGGTCAGTGGCCCAAGCAGTGTTTCTGGAATAAATGATCTCACCAACCTCCGTGATTCTGCAGCCGAACTCTGCAAAGATTTTTATGATTTGCGGTCTGTGCAGTGCAAATTCATGCCCCAGCAAACGGATCCCCAGTTATGGGGCGGTGTTGACAGCTCTGCCGTCTTAGGCGCCGGGATGTTCAGTGTCCCTGTTAGGGGACAGACTCCCCTGGCGGCCACTGCCTTTCCTAGGTGCCCTGAAGGAACGCTGCCTGGTGCTTGTTCGCGGACCTAGCACGCCGGCCGAGGAAGGTGATGGGCTGTGCCGGAGGAAATCGCGCAGAGCATTCTGTGATGAGGCTGTGCCGAGTGGCCCCCTCGCCGCTGTATTCAGAGAGGAGATGATAGGTGGACCTCTCTCTTTGCCCTCCGCATGCCCTTCCGACATCAAGCAAATTTCTCAGTTTTTAATTAGTCTTTCCTTTAAAAATTTGTTTTATAAAAAGGTCCGGTTATCCGGCTCAGCGCATTCATCTAGTCATTGAGCATGCGCGGAGCACCTGCCGCGTGTAGGACATGTTCCTAGTCCGCAGGAGTCACTGAAGCTACAGGACGTGCCCCGTACCTCCTGTTGGCACCGTTCTCCCAGAGGTGCTGGACCAAGCAGGAAACCCTCAGCGGCAGCTTTAAGACTGTCCTCCCCTCACCGCCCCCACGGCTTGTGCTTCGCTCTTCCGGGGCCGACACGTGAGGTCGCACAGGTTGCGCGCTGTACACAGGCGCCTGGCCGAGGGACGGCCGGGGGCTAGAACCCAGCCCGAGCCCTGCTAGCCATCCCATAGTCCACCCGAAGGAGAGGCTTTGCCTGATACGAACCGGGGCCCTGCCCTCTCCCCTTCGGTCTGCTCCGCAGCCCGACGCGGTCTGCCGCCCTCCTTCTCCGCAGCCTCACCAGGCCCGCTGCGCCCCTCTCTCCTGGGGACGCTGCCCACCTCGCACGCCCTCCCATCATCATCCGCAGCTAGTGTCCTCTCTTGGAAACGCAAATCGGAGCACATCCCCCTTGGGCTCAGAGCTCTTCTGGACCTTGCCCCGCCCGTGAGGGCAGGTCCAGGGCTTCCTTCCAAGCAAGGACGGCTGCCTTGGCCCTGGGTGCCCGGCCTGCCCCCAGCCCTCCCCGCGCCAGCAGCGCCCAGGACGGGGGGAACACACACCTCTGCAGGCTGTTGGACTTCCCTGTCACTAGTGGGCTTTACTCTTAAAAATAAAAGAGTAGGTAAATTATTTTCCACAGAAGACAGAAGCAGAGGAGCTTGCAAAGGAGCAGCCAGAAACCTGGGCCCAGGGCGAGCTGCTGGGGATGGGGAGCTGGGGACTCGGGGCGCCAGTGGTGTGCAGCGGTAGAGGCGTAAAAGGGTGTCAGAGACCTGCAGACACAGTGTGCCCGTGACATGAGAGCAGAAAGGGAGGCTGTTCTCTAGACATTCATTCTGATTGCAGAAGTAATCTGTGCTCTTTGTAGGCTGCCCGGAAAATGGAAAACTGTAATGAGGGAGATAAGCCACTCAATTTCAACACAGCCAGAACCACCACTGACAGTTGCGATCCTTCTTTCCAGGTTTTTAATGCATATATTTACATTTTAAAATGATTTCCTGCCAGCTTAATATATCATTAGTGTTCCTGTATTGTTAAAAAGCTTTTGGATGATGTAATTTTTAATAATTACCTAATATACTATAATGTGTTTAACTGGTCCTCTGCTATTAGGTATTGCTCGTGTCCCTGGTGTTCCCTTTATTACAGCACTAAGGCAGACACCTCCGTGTGTAAACCCCCAGGTGCAGACATTATCAAAGGGTCTGCCTGGTTTTAGGTTCTGGGGTCCCCTGCCCACTTCCTTCCAGAACGGATGACCAGTTCACCCTAAGAATGGGCTTTTGTGTTAGCTTGCTTGTTTTTAGCATAGGCAAGGCGTATCCACGCTCACCCTGTCTTGGTTCAGAGAGATGGTCTGGAAAGTGGGGAGGGGGTGGGTGAGAGGACCGCCTGCCGGCCAGGTCTTTGGCTGCTTCTTTGCAAGCTCCTCTTCCTCCATCTTTTTTGGAAAATAATTTACCTACTCCTTTATTCCTTTATTTTTTTTTTGTCTTTTTTTAGGGCCGCACCTGCAGCATCTGGAGGTTCCTAGGCTAGGGGTCCAGTCAGAGCTATAGCCGCCTGTCTACACACCACAGCCACAGCAACGTGGGATCTGAGCTGCGTCTGAGACCTACACCATAGCTCGTGATCCTGGGCAGACCCTTCACTTCTCTGAGCCTGGGTGCCCCTGTGTGCACAGTGGGGCTGTAATCCCGACCCTGACGTGGTCCTGAGGATGAAGACCGCCATAGACCTGCACCAACGCCGGATCCTTAACCCACTGAGCGAGGCCAGGGATTGAACCCGCGTCCTCATGGATGCTAGTCGGGTTTGTTAACCACTGAGCCATGAGGGGAACTCCCCTACTCCTTTATTCTTAAGAGTAAAGCCCACTCGTGGCAGACAAGTCGAACAGCTGGGGGCCTATCAGCTGGGAGCCGGAGTAGCCGGGCTGGGGGCCTGCCTGGCCATGGACCCGGTCGCAGGGGGCACAGGTTTATCTTCTCTCAGGCCCAGGCAGGGGAGCCCCACGCTGTCTATCTCTCTTGTCCACAGTAGGCCTGAGCCTCTGTGCGTCCCCCCTCTTACTTCTCGCGGGTCCGAGATGCCTGGAAGAGGTGCTTGTGCGTGGTGCACGGTACAGGGGCCCAGACTCTGCTGAGCTGGGCTGCCCCCTGGGGGGTGCCTGCGTTGTTAGAACTCGGTTTTAATTCGTGCCTCCATTGTAAAGTGAGGAAAACCAATTTCACTTAAGAGGATCGGCGGCGTGGGTACATGTGTAATTGTCCATTTCTGCTTTTCTTCCTTTCCCTCGTGTTCTGTATCCGTAATGTAAAATTTCACAGTCTCCTACGTGACGGCTTCTCTGTGGGTATGTTCGGATTCATCTCGGATTCAGCAGGCACTAATTGAGCAGCTACTCTCCGCCTCTGGCCCGGCAGCCTGCGGGGCACGGTGGGCGGGGGAGAAGCGGGCTCCAGTGTCAGCCCCAGGCTGGGTGTCACTCAGGCCCTCCCTCCAGCCCGCTGTGTGATCCTGGCCAGACCCTTCACTTCTCTGAGCCCAGGTGTCCCCGTCAGCACGGGGGGGGCTGTAACCCCAACCCCCACCGTGGTCCTGAGGCTGAAGTGAAGTCACACGGAAGCACCTAGCAAGGTGCACGGCACACAGGAGGTGGGCGGTTAACGCTCCCTGCCGTCTCGCGTTCTCAGATGATTACCACAGGGTCGTGCTTCCCACGAGCCCGCGCTAATTGGCAGTCACGAGCTGCCTGCAGTTTTGCTCCAAGCGGAGTGAGGAGCGTACCTCTGGCCCAGCCAGGCAGCACGCCTGACCGAAATGTCAAGTGCCTGCTTTCGGCTGAAGATGCTCTAACCCGGTGATAACACGGGTCCTCCCCGGCTGATCAGAGGCTCAGATATACATTCCCCCGTGTCTTTGATTAATTTTTAAAAGTGAGAAATGAATTAATTATCGCCTAGTGAGTAGGATGCTCAGAGCGCAGGGGAGAGCGGAGAGCAGGACCTTAGGAGGCACTTCGCGGGATCTCGCCCCGGGAGCTTCTGAGACCCCGTGATTCCTGGAAAACTGGCCAGTGAACACCCTCGGAGACAGAGGAAGGTGGCAGCTCCGGCCCCTCCAGGGGTGGCCGTTGGGGTGGGGTTTCCTGGATCCCCCGGGGCTCCTGGAGGGAGAGATGCTGTTGGCGGCTTCTCAGCGCGTGTCCCCTGCATGTCCCTCCCCCAGGCCCGAGGCCCGCCACCCGCCCCGCCACCCGCCCCGCCACCCCTGGCAGCTTGGCTGCCTCGTGGGGCTCACCCCCAGGAGGGCTGTTCTCGGGCGGGTGTGTG
>PVHT021183632.1:11517775-11542211 GCA_004024745.2 Catagonus wagneri
GACCCCGCACAGGCGCCTCAAGCAGGAGCCCCAGGCAGTTCCGGGAGGTGCAGGGAGAGCCCCACCACCGCCACGCTGACCTGTGACAGCCCTGGACGGATGGCGCTGTCCTCTCCAAGTTGTTTGAGGGACAGTCCTTCCTTCCGCTCCCCCAACCCCTTTGGGGAAAAGGCCCGAGGGGCCCCGACGAACCCTCACATTCCGTGCCTTGTCCTCGGGGCCTCTGACTCCCGACTGCCGGAAGCACCGGACTCTGTGACGAGTCTGTACTGGGCAGACCCCTCGCCCTCGCCCTCCCGCAGTGTGTACCCGGCGTGGCTCGGCGGAGGCCTCCTGCTGTGAGTGCCCGGCCGTGGCGCGGGGTGGGGGCTGGAGGCCCCAGATGATGGCTGCTCCCACCTGCGGACTCCCCAGTGTCCAAGAGCTGCTCGCTATAGATCCTTTCATCAGGGGTCCCTCAGACACTTTTCCAAGGCCTGCTGGGTGGCAGGTGGCCACGGGATGGAGGGGAATGAGGCTTATCGCTGTGCCCAGCCCTGAGCTCACAGTCAAGGGGAGGGGACAGCATTGGACAGTGCCAGGTGATCACAGCTGAGGAGTCTGATTGGCACTTTTGGGAGGCTTGGTTGGCAGAAGGTTTTGATGGATGCATAGGAGTTTTCTAAGCAGCAAGTCAGGGTAAGGAATTCTAGGCATAAGGAATACACAGAGACCTGAAAGGGCTTGACAGGTGAGGGAAGGATAAGGAGTCTGTGTGACTAGAGTGACACAGGGTGTGTGAGTGTGTGATTCGGGGTGTGTGTGTGTGTGTGTGTGTGTGTGTGTAGAGGAGGGTTAGGAATCCAGGTTAGCTTGGCTCTCAGTGCCGGGCCTCCACCCTGAGGAGGTTGTGGCCCGGGGCTGGACAGCTCAAGGGTAGCTTTAGAGACAGCCCTCCCCAGGCACGCAGATACCCCAGTGCTCACGACATTGCCTTTAAGGAAGGCTCAGAGCTGAGGCTGGTCCCTTGGGAGCCTGAGGCAGCTCATCAGTCATACCTAAACGTAAAAGGGAAAGGTGTCCTCCTCTAGCATATGGTTATTAAAGCGTGCCATCTTTAAGCCTCATTAAGGAGTGTTAAATGCTAATGAATTTAGAGAAGGGCGTCTTGGGGCCTCTGTTTCCTTGGAAACGTTTGAGAGCAGGTGCTTTGTAATGAACTGTACCTATTTTAAAAGTGAGCCACGAGGCCCACTTTGATAGGCTGGATCTCAGATGCTGATGGGTAAGTGTGAACAAAGCCGGTGGAGGCCAGTGGAGATGCTTTGTGCTCTCTGAAATATCATTCTCTGGTGGTTTCTATAGAAACCACTGGCACCTAGGTAGGAGAACTGCTGCACTCCAGAGTCTCATTTACGCAACACAGCGATGCCTCCAGCCTCGGCAGCTCGGCCCCAGCATCCGTAGACCACTGGGGCCCCGTTGGCAGAGTGGGACTGGACAAAACAGGACAGATGTGAGCTGCCGTAGTTGTAATTTTTGCTGTAATTATGTCTGTTTTGTACCTGTTGCCTGATTTCGGCTGGTTCCCACTCCGCTGATTATTTCAGGCCCCACCGATGATAAGGAGAATTAACATTTGCGGAGCGCATTTCTCCCCACAGAGCACTTTAAAGAAACTTTTTATTATTGAAGCATTTAAGTACATACCAAAGTAGAGAAACTGTTTGATGAACCTCTGGCACCCTGTTTGAACAATTATAAACACACGGCCGGGCTTCTTTTATCTGTCACCTTACCCATTTTCCCAGCGGCTTCCAGCTCCCTGCCTCCACTGCTGGATTATTTTGAAGCCAGTCTCAGAGACATGTGAGTAGTTCATTTGTAACACACTTTCCTTTCTTTAAAAGATAAGGACTGAAAAAGATTATTATAATACCCTTGTCTTTTCTAATTAGTATTATTCCTTAATCTTGTCAGATATTCGCTCCATCTTCAAGTTTGCCTGATTGCCTCCTACTGCTAAATATGTTTGAACAGTTGCCTTGTTCAAATCAGGATCTAAACATTTTGTTGAGAAATCTCTTAAGTCTTGTTTAATCTCTGGTTTCTCACCTTTGTTTTCCTCGCAACTTACTTATCGGGGAATAAATTGGTTGGTTGTCCTTCATTTTCCTGACTGCATCCCCTATGGTGCTATTTAACGCATTCCTCTGTTCCCTGTACATCTTATAACTGATCATTAAGGCCAGACAGTGCTTCTCGTGCTGTGATGCGAATGCAAGTCACCTGGGGAGCTTGTTACTCTGATTCTGGTTCTGACTCAGGAGGTCTGGAGTGGGGCCAGAGAAGAGGCGTCTCTAATAAGCTCCCAGGTAATACCAGGATAGAGGTTTGATAAGATTCAGGGATTTTTTTTTTCCTTTTTTTCTTTTTCAAGAATATTTTGATTAGATTCAGGCTCAATGTTTTTTTTTTTTTTTTTTCCGGAACAGCAGGTCACCGGTAGTGATGCCTGCTTTCATCAGGAGGCATCTAATGTCTGGTACAACCACTTCTGATGATGCTGTGATCGGGCAGGGAGGGCAGGTGCCGTCCGCCTGGCGCCTCCCTTATAAAGTCCTCCTCGGCTTTTGGCGTCATGGCTTCAGTAGGTACTAATGATCATTGTCTAGAACTGTGAATCCATGCATTCGAAATCCTGGACTACTTCCATAAAGAAAGCTTTGCTTTCAAACTTTGCTGCACTGAGGACAGGCAAGGCAGGAGAAAGGCTTGAGTCTTTTCCTTTGTTTACAAGTTTGCAGAATAATGAGTCGATTCCCTAGCATCTCCAAAGTACCTAATTAGGGTTTTGTTGGTTTGGGGCAGGTGTTTTTTCTTGTTTGGCATAATTTTTGAACTTTTGGACTTACGGTATATGTGATATGTCTCAGTCAGTGGGCTGTCACTGGCCCAGCACCCGGATTGACCTGTAGTTGGCGAGTGAGCTTCTTTAAGTAGGCTCCCCAGTCTTTTTTTTCTTTTTAAATCAACTTTACCAAGATATAACTTAGTACAATTAACTGCCACCCATTAGCGTTTACAAATCACTTGGTATTGACGGATATATACATTTGTGGAGCCACCACTGCAGTCACGATACAGAACATTTCCATCACTGGAAAGTTCCCTCCTGCCCCCTGGCAGTAAATCCTTTCCTCTACTTAGCCCCTAGGTGACTGCTGGCCCTCATTCTGTCTATAGAGCAGTTTGCATTTGTCTGGACTTTTCTATAAACGAAATCATTCAGTAAATACTCTGGCTTCTTTCCGCATAATATTTTAGGGTTCAGCCACGTTGCTGTATGTGTCGCTGTCCCTTTTCATTGCCGAGTAGTACTCCATTGAATGAGTAGATCAGTTCGTTTATCCCTTTACCTGTTGATGGACTTTTTAGGTGGTCTCCAGTTTTTGGCTCTTATAAATGAAGCGGCTGTGAACAAGTCTTTGTGTGGATATGTATTTTCATTTCTCTTGGGTAAATAACTGGGAGTGTACTTGTTTAGTGATATAGTATGTGTGTATTTAAATTTATAGGGAATTAAGAAACTTTCCCAAGTGACTGTACCATTTTTCAGCAGCCTGGGAGAGTTTCAGCCCCCTCCCCCTGCCGCCCCAGCACTTGGTATGGTCAGTCTTTGCCATTTTGGACATTGTAGTATTGTGTCGCTGTATCTGATTGCAGCTTTAATTTCATTTCCCAGATGATTAATAATGCTACTCGTCTTTTCACAGGTTTATCAACTATTCGAATATCATATTTTGTGAAGGCTCATTCAAAGTTTTTTGCCTGTTTAAGATGACACGAATGATGATGATGCTGACTTTGAAGTTCTAGGAGTTCCCTGTATATTTTCTCCCATTCCATGGCTTGTTGTGTTCTAGCTAAGAAATCTTTGCCCACCCAAGGTGCAAAGATCTTCTTTGTTGTTTTCTTATAGAAATTGCATAATTTTTTTTCCTGGTATTTTTAAGTTTGTGATCCATTTTGAGTTAATTGTTGTGTATGCTATGAGGTAAGGTTTATTTATTTTTTGTCGCCTGGGATACTCAGTTGTTTTAGCACTCTCTGTTGCAAATACAGTTCTTTCTCCATTAGATCGTTTTTTGGATCTCTGTTTGAAAATCGATTGGCCATGTAAGCATGGACCTCTTTCTGGTTTCTCAGTTCATTACTGCTGAGGCACAATGGGAACTTCCTCAAATTTATAATGTTATAATCACCCATCAATTTCTACAAAAAAGTACCTGCTGATATTTTTTTAAAATTTATTTTATCGAAGTACAGTTGATTTACAATGTTGTGTTAATATCTGCTGTATAGCAAAGTGATCCAGTTATACACACACACACACACACACACATTCTTTTTCATACACTTTTCCATTGTGATCTGTTCCAGGATATTGAACATAGTTCCCTGTGCTGTACAGTAGGACCTTGCTGTTTATTCATTCTATGTATAATAGTTTGCATCTGCTAATCCCAAAACTCCCAATTCATCTCTCAGTATAAGTCACCCTATTAATTTAATCTAGGAAACTTATTTAGTTATAAATTTGGCAACTGCAAGTTGGCAACCACAAGTCTGTTCTCTAGGTCTGCGAGTCTGTTTCTGTTTCATAGATAGGTTCATTTGTGTCATAATTTACTTTTGTATATAAGTGATATCATATGGTATTTGTCTTTGTTTTTCTGACTTACTTCACTTAGTATGATAATCTCCAGGTCCATCCATGTTGCTGCAAATGGCATTACTTTGTTCTTTTTTATGGCTGAGTAATATTCCATTGTATATATGTACCACATATTCTTTATCCATTCCTCTGTTGATGAACATTTAGGTTGTTTCCATGTCTTGGCTACTGTAAATAGTCATGCTGGTATTTTGGTTGGGATTATGTTTAATTTATGGATCAATTTCAGGAGAACTGACATCTTGACAATATTGAGACTTGTGACCCATGAGCATTTTATCTCTCCATTTTAGTTTCTCTCAGTGGTTTTGTAGTTTCCAATGTTCAGATATTTCACATATTGTATTAAATTTATTCCTCAGTATTTCATGCTTTTGGATACTACTGTGAATGCATTTTTTAAATTTCATTTTCCAATTATTTGTTGCTAGTATATAGAAATAATACTGATTTTCTTATTTGACCATGTATACTATGTGACCTTAGTAAGTTAACTTCTTAGTCCTAGCAGTTTTTTTCAGATATTACTTAGGAATTTTCATGTACATGGTCATGTTGTCTGCAAATAATACAATTTCATAGCTTTCTTTCTATAGTGTATGCATTTCTATCCTTTTCTAATCATGTTGCAGTGGCTCACACCTCCAGTACAATGCTGAATAAAAATAGTAAAAATAAACATCCTTGTCTTGTTTCTGATCTTATGGAAAGCACTCATTCTTTTACCATTGAGAATAATGTTAAATGTGGGTTTTTCTAGATGTCTTAAATTGATTTCAGGGAGTTACCTTCTAGTCTTAGCTTTCTGAAAGTTTTTTTTTAATGGTATATTGGTGTTGAGTTTTGTCAAATGATTTCACCACATCTATATTTTTTTCCTAGATTAAATTAATAGGGTGAGTTATATTGATTTAAAAAAAAAACCCATAACATTTCTTGGATAAACTCTACTTGGTCTTGATATATTGTCCTTTTTATATATGGTTTGATTCTACTTGCTAATAATCTGTTAAGGAATTTATATCTATGTTCATGAGAATTAGAACATAGATATATGTTTAATTCTACTTGCTAATAATCTGTTACAGAGTTTATATCTGTGTTCATGAGAATTAGAACATACTCTTTTCTTATGTTGTCTTTGATTTCAGTGTAAGGTTAATATTGGCCTCAAAAAAGTGAATTGAGAAATATTCTCGTCTCATATTCCTTCTGAATGTCGACGTCAGACCGATGTTATTTCTCTCTCAGTATTTGATAGAATTCACAGTGAAGATATCTGCACCCTGGGTTTTATCTGTTGCAAGGCTTTTACTTACAGAATTTTTTAAAAAGTATATATAGGGCTGTTCAGGTATTCTATCTTTTCTTCACATTTTTGACTTTTTTTTTTCAAGTAATTTGTCCGTTTCATCTGTCATCAAATTTGTTGGTCACAGCTTTTTTTTCAAGTAATTTGTCCGTTTCATCTAAGTCGTCAAATTTGTTGGTCTAAAATTACTCTTGCCATTATTTCTATCAATTTTTTTATTGGCTATAGCGTCTTCATTTCTTCCTGTCAACCTGTGTATCAAAGTCCTGCTGTTACCCTTCAGTCTGAAAACTTCCTTTATAACATTTCCTGTAGTACAGGTTTGCTGACTGCGAATTCTCTCAGTTTTTATCAAAAAAGTCTTTATTTTGCCTTCATTTTTTCCCCGTCAGCTCAGCCCTTTAAAAAATACCTTTATAGAAATACAGTTGACCTATCGTAGTAAACTGCACCTATTTGAAGTATACAGTTTGAGAAGTTTTGATAGGTGCACACATCTAGGAAACCATCATCATAATCAAGAGGCGTAATATGTCCATAACCTTCAAATGCTTTGGGGCCGCTTCATGGTGCCTTCCTCCTACCCGCATGCTGATTTTTTCCCTGTCGTTATAAGTTAGTTTCCACTTTCCAGAATGTTTGCGGAAGTATGGTCATATGAAAGGTTCTCTTTATTTTGTGTGGCTTTTTTTCCCATTCAGCACAACTATTCTGAGATTGATCCATGTTGTTGTGTGTACCAGTGATAGCTCATTCCTTCGTGTTGCTAAGTAAGATTCCACTGTAGGGACATGCCATGCTTTATCCTTTTACCCGTTGATGGACACTGGGTTGCTTCTAGGTTTTAGTTATTATAGATCAGGTGACTGTCCACTTACAAGCCTTTGCGTAGACACGTTTTTGTTTCCTTAGGTGTTCGGGACTGAATTGCGTTTCCCCCACAGAATCCATATGTTGAAGCCCTAACCCCTAATGTGACTGTATTTGGAAATGGGGCCTTTAAAGAGATAATTAAGGTTAAACGAGGTCTGAAGAGCGAGGCCCGAATACAGTAGGACTGGTCAGAAGAGGAAGGGTCACCAGAGCTTAGAGAAAAGGTGACATGGGAACACAGCAAGAGGGCACCATCGTCAAGCCAAGGAGAAAGGCCTCACCAGAAAACAGCCCTGCCGGCAGCTTGACTTTAGACCTCCAGCCTCCAGAACTGTGAGAAAACAAATATCTGTTGTGCCAGCCAGTTTATGGCTCTTTGTTATGACACCCCGAGCTGACTGAGACTTGGATAAATACCTAGGATTGGAATGTCTGGGGCACATGCTGGTATGTGTTTAACTTTTAAGGAAACTGCCAGTTTTCCACATCTTTGTACCTTTTTACATCACCCCAACACTGTGTGAGAGTTCCATTGCTCCGTGTCCTAGCCAGCATTGGGTGTGGTCAGTCTTTCCAGTTTTAGACACTCTATAATGTGTATAGGGTGGTATCTCGCTGTGGTTTTAATTTGCATCTCCCTAATAACTGATGACATCGAAGATGTTTTCATAAGCTTGTTTGCCATCTGTTTATTTTTCTGATGAAGTGTCTATTCAGATTTTTTGCTCATTTAAAAAATCAGATTGTTTGTTTTTGTACTGCTGAGTTGTGAGAGTTCCTTATATTTAGAATATGAAACGTTTATCACATATGTGATTTGCAAATACCTCCTCGCAGCCTACGGATTGCATTTTCATTTTCACAACCGTTTTCTTTTTTGAAGAGCAGATTTGAACATTTTTGGTAAAGTCTAGTTTATCAACATTTCTTCTTGGTGTCCAATCGAAGTAAACTTTGCCTGATCCTAAAGGCCACAGATATTTGCTCCTCTTTCCTTCCAGAAGTCATAAGTTTTGGGCTTTCTATTAGTCTGTGGCCTATTTCGTGTTAATTTTTTTTTTTTTTGGTATGGTGCAAGATTTATATGGATGGAAGCTAATGTTTTGCATGAGGATATTCAATATTCCTGCAAGGTTTGTTGAAAATGATATCTCTGCCTTTATACGTCAGTGGGAAATCAGCTGACTCAGTACGTACGTCCTTTTTGTACTCTCCCTTCTATTCCATTGTTTTCTTTGTCTCTTTCTACATCAGTACCCCATTGTTTCCACTGTTGTGATCTTACAATGGGTCTTAAAATCAGGTAGTGTAAGTCTTCCAGTTTTTTTCTTTCCCAAAATTGTTTTGACTCTTCTAGGTTCTTTGCATTTACATTTCAATTTTACAGTCACTTTTGTCAATTTTTACAAAAAAGCCTGCTTGAACTTTGAATGATACTGCATTCAGTCTTCAGATCAGTTTGCGAGAGTGCTGAATTCTTAACAATTTTAGGTCTTCCAATACATAAGCATAGTATATTTCTACATACATTTAAATCGTTATTTTCTCTCACCAATGTTTTGTAATTTAATTGTACAACTCCTTTACACTGTTTTCATTAGATTTATCTGTAAGTATTAATATTTTCATGCTACCGTAAATAGTGTTTTAAAATTTCAATTTCTGGTTATACACTCTTAGAATATAGAAATACAGTGGATATTTGTATATTTACCTTGAATTCTGCAACTTTGTTAAGCTCATTTATTAGTTCCAGTTGCTTCTTTTTAGATTGTTGGATTTTCTGCAAAGATGATCCTGTCAAACGTGAGTGCAGGCAGCTTTAACTCTTCTTTTCTAATTTGGAGGTAACTCTTTCTTTCCCTTATTGCTGTGGCTCAAACCTCTAGAAGAGTGTTTACTTAGAAGTGGCGAGAATGGACATCCTTGCCTTGTTTCAAATCTTAGAGGAATCTTCCTAGTCACATATGATGTTAACTGTAGTCTGTTTTGGTAGATGTCCCTATAAGCTTGAGGACAGTTCCTTTTACTCCTAGTTTATTGAGAGCTTTTTTTATATCATGAATGAATACTGGATTTTGCTAAATGACTTTCTCACATCTTTTGAAGGGATTTGTGTGGTTTTTATTTTTCATTTTGTTAATATGGTGAATTTTTGTGATGGATTTTTAATTATTAAAACAACCGTGCATTACTGGGATAAATCTCACTTGATTATGATGAATTATCCTCTTTATATAATTTGGGATTCTATTAGCTAAAATGTGTTAAGAATTTTTATATTCCTGAGGGGTTAGTCTGTACTTTACTTTGCTTGTAATATCCTGTTTTGGCATCAGAGTAACTCTGGCCTCATAAAATAACTTGGGAAGTGTTCCTTTCTCTTCAGTTTTCTGGAAGGGTCTGTGTGTGATTGATATTATTTCTTCCATCCGTGTTTGCTAGAGTTGACTAGTGATGCAGCTGCCTTGGCTTGAAATTTTCTTTGTGGGAAGATTTGAAACCACAAATAGAATTTATTTAGTAAGTGGAGGAGGGTTATTCCAATTTTCTGTTTCTCTTTGAGTGACTTTTGGTAGTTTGTATCCTTCAAATGTATCCATTTCATCAAAGTTATCTTTTTGGCATAAAGTTTTTCATAATATTTTAATTATTATAAAATAGCTATATAATCTGTAGGGACATCACCTCATTTCTTTCATTTCTAATATTGGTAATTTGTGTCTTTTCTCTTTTTCTTCTGATCATTCTGGATAGATATTTATTAATTTTTTGATCTTTTTTAAGTACAGCTTTTTGTATCATTGACTTTTCTCACTTTTTTCCTTTTAAAAAGCTATCAATTTCCTTTTTAAACTAGTCTTTTCTGCTTAAAACTTGAGTTTTTCTTTTTTTCCAAGTGGAAGTTGAGGTCGTTGTTTTGGGACTTTTATTCTTTCTTCTTCTGTATTTAATGCTGTTAATTCTCCTCTTGGTTTTATAGATGCATTATACAACAGATGATACATTGTTTTTCGTTTTTCATTTTAATTTAGTTAAAAATACTTTCTACTTACATTTTTTATTTCTTAATCTACAGATGGGGTGCTTAGATTACAAATACTTGAGAATTTTCTGTATATTGTTAGTGATTTCTAATTTAACTCTCTTGTGTTCACAAAATATACGCTGTATGTTTGAATCCTTTTAAATTTACTGCAATTTGTTGTCCTGTGACATAGTCTAGTTTGGTAAATATTGTGTGTACACTTGGAAGTAATGTATATTCTGCTGTGTTGGGTACAGCATTCTAAGAATGTCAGTTGTCTTAAGTTGATTGATAGTGTTATTCAAGTACTCTATACCCTTTCTGATAGTTGTTTTATTAGTTATGAGCAGCTAGTTGAAATTCGTGACTGTAAGAGTGAATTTGTCTTATTTACTTTTTAAGTTCTATTAGTTTTCCTTCATTTATTTTGAAGCTCTGTTAGCAGGTGCATAAACATTTGGGATTGTTATGTTCTCCTGACGAACTGACTCTTATTATTGTGAAAAGACCCTTTTATCCCTGATGCCATCCTTTACTCTGAAAGCTACGCTGTCTGTTATAAACAGGCATGCCTGATTTATTTTGATTTCTGTTAGCATGGTATATCCTTTTTCCATCTTTTTGCTTTAACCTGTTTGTGTTTTTATTTTTAAAACATGTTTCTTATAGACACCATTTGGTTGGGTATTGCTCTTTCATTTTAATTCTATGTAACAATCTTTTCCTTTGAGTGGTATGTTTATCCTGTTTTAACTTAATGTAATTATTGATATGGCTAGGTTTAAGTCTACCATCTTGCTATTGTTTGCTGTTTGTTCTATTGATTATTTTTTCTCCTTGCCCCCCCCTCCGGATTAATTAACTCTTTTTATGTGTGTGTGTGTGATTTTGTCTTATCTCCTTTGTTGCTTTATTATCTGTGAATTTGTATTGTGGTCTGTTTTTAGTGGTTACTTTAGAGTTTATAGTATATGTTTTTATCTTATCAGTCTACCTCCAAATCATCTCATAACTCCTTTTTTGTATTGTATAAGAATCTTAGAACAATATACAGATTTTCAGTTTTACCCTTTAGGTCTCTGTGTTACTGTTGACATAAACTTCACTTAGACATATATTTCAATACCCACAATATATTGTTATTATTTTTGCTGAAAACTAAATTGTTTAAAAAATATTTTAATAATAGGAAAGTATCTTGTATTTCCCTGTGTATTTACTATTTTCATTGCTTTTCTTTTTTCTTTTTTTTGTCTTTTTAGGGCCACACCCATGGCATATGGAAGTTCCCAGGCTAGGGGTAGAATCAGAGCTACAGCTGCTGGCCTACACCACAGCCACAGCAATGTGGGATCTGAGCTGCATCTGCAACCTATACCACAACTAATGGCAATGCCAGATCCTTAACCCACCAAGCAAGGCCAGGGATCAAACCCGCATCCTCATGGCTACTATTCAGGTTCGTTAACCACTGAGCCACAATGGGAACTCCCTCCATTGCTTTTCATTCTTTTGTGTAGATTCAAGCCTGGTGTAGTTTTCTTTCTGCCTTAAGGACTTACAATTTTTGTTTTCAGTAGTCATGCATGTTTCAAAGAAGTTAATTGGTGAAAAATGGCCTTTTATATTTTCCCAATGATATGCCATTTTTGTTGCTCTTCCTTCATTCTTGACGTTCCAGCTTCTCCTCTGCTATTATTTCTCTTCAACTTAAAGAACTTCTTGAGTGCTTGCTTTAAATAGAGCAGGTCTGCTGATGACAAATTCGCTTACTTTTTCTACATCTGTCCAGGTCTTTATTTCACCTTCATTCCGGAAGGATGTTTTATTCAGTGAAGTTTATTATATAGTGGTACAACCATCGTCACAACCTAATTGTAAAACATTTCTGTCCCAAACACCCAGCCCACTCCCTCCCTCCCCTCACGCTTTGGTAACCATAAGTTTTTCAAACTCTGTGAGTCTGTTTCTGTTCTGCAGATAAGTTCATTTATATACTTTTTTTAGAATCTACATATAAGTGATATCATCGGAAGGATATTTTTGCTGTCTATAAAATTCTAGATTGACACTCCTTTTTTTCACCATTTTCAATATATTCCACTACCTTTTGACTCCATAGTTTCTGACAAGAAGTCCACAATATTTTAAATTGTTATTTAAAATATTGCTTTCAAGACTTTTTTCTTTGAGGTTTTCAGCGGTTTGATTGTGGTGTTTGGGGATTGGTTTTCATTGATTTTTACCCTTTTTGTAGCTTGCAGAATCTCTTGAGTCTGTAAATGTATTCCTTTTGCCAAATTTGAGTACTTTCACAGTCTATATATAGTGTATATAGTGTATATTATGTGTGTGTGTGTATGCACACACACACTGCCCTCTTTCCCTTCTCCTTTAGGAACTCTTGACAAAAAATTTGTTTCTAATTTTTTTTTCCTTTAGATTGATTTATCTCTATTGATCTTTTTTTTTCCCCCACTGAGTCTTTCTTTTGTCAGTTCCATTTTGTTATTGGACTTATCCCATGATTAAAAACTTTTTTTCAGTTCTTAAATTTATACTTAAAAGTGCACATATAGTGTCTGTTTCTCTGTCAAGATCATCTGTCCCTTCATTTTAAGGGTGTTTATCTCATTGAGGGTTATTATTTAATAGCTTTTTAAATGTGTCTGGTAATTCAAACACTGGTGGGTTGGCATCTATGGTTTCTCTTTTCTCATGGGGACCGTGTTTACATTTTCTGGGTTCTTTGTATATCAAGTAATTTCAGAATGTGTCCTGCATGTTTTGAATATTATGTTGTGAAGACAAACACATCACTATTCTCTACAGGATTTTAACAGGAAACCAAGCCTGTTAGATTCAGATTCACGTTTCTTCTCTCCATTTTCAGTTCTCTGTTCAAAACCTTTGTTATGCTGAGCCGCTAAAGGGTTAATTTCAGGCAGGAGCAGCGGTTATATGTTACGCCATTTCTCAAAGCTTTTGCTGTGCTTTTTTGGTTGGCCCGGGTAGCTTAGAGATGGTCCTGGGATGTGTGTCGGTTCATATATAGACCTAGAGGATTCTCTTCTCCTCTTTGGAGTGTCTCCTGTGCTGCCTGGCTCCCCAGGCCTCCTTTCCTGGTTCTCCTGCCCTGAGGGATGGAATTCCTTTTTTGTTTTTGTTTTTGTTTTAGGGCCTCACCGGTGGCATGTGGAGGTTCCCAGGCTAGGGGCTGAATCAGAGCTATAGCCATTGGCCTATGCCACAGCCACAGCCACAGCAAAGCTGGATCTGAGCCACGTCTGCAACCTACACCACAGCTCATGGCAACGCCAGATCCTTAACCCACTGAGCGAGGCCAGGGACGAAACCTGCGTACTCATGTATGCTAGTCAGGTTGGTTAACCACTGAGCCACGACGGGAACTCCTTCTGCCTTGTCACATAGCGTCTGTAACTGGGATCCCTTTGAAGGTAAATGGCCAGAGAAAATGGAGGAAAAAATAGCATGAATTTCCCGCTTTTCCGCGAGTTCTTTTATTCAGATTTTTCCCTTTTGGTTTTTAGGTATTTGTGCAGCAGTTCCAGAGCTGTTGAGGTTGGCATCAGGGCAGGGCTGGGAGAACAAGGTGATATTTAAAAAATTTTTCCCAATACTCTCTGGCTTACGAGGGCCTATTTTCCTATTCCTGTGTCCAAAATGATGGATTTGTTTCAGAGTATTTGCTGTGTCTACTATGTAATTCCTTAATCCAGTCTGTGAGTCAACATCAAGAGTTAGACCAAAGACAAAAACAAAACAAAAAAAAAACCCCAAACGCCAACCCAAACCCCAAAAACTAAAAGTTAAAAAACAAACAAACAAACAACCCTAGACCCTTAGCCTGCATATTGATCTGTCTTCATATTTGACGTCCCTCTTCAGCCCACCAGCTGTCGTTGACTTTTCAGAGGCTTAGGTAGTTACTTCTTGAACTCCGTCTAGAGTTTTTAGTTACAATTTATGGAAGAGGCGAGAGGCCTTAATGGATGTACTCCATTTCAGGTTAAAAGTAGATTTTTGTTTATTTAAAAAAATTCAGTCTTTTTAATTTTTTTTCTCTCCAGTATGTTTTAAATTTTCAGTTGCTCTTTTTTCTGGTTCAGTAATGATTTCTTTTGCAGTGTCTCAGCTGATGTTAGTCCCATCTAATCTATCTTTTTTTCAGACGTAGTGTATATCATCTCTGGAAATTCAGCGAGGGGCTCATACATCCTATGCCCCTACTTTTCTTGGTCAGTCTTCCCTCTCCCTTCTTAAACATAATGCCGTGTATAGTTATAGCGACTATTGTAATGCCCTGTTCTGTCATCTGGGTCACTTCTGGGTTTAGAGGCCAGAATCTGAGTGCTGTGGCTGGTTGTTGTTTCTAGGCTCCTTCTGTAGGCAGAGGTAGGAAATGTTTTCGTTATTAAGAAAAAAAACACATCCTTGTTTATACTGATTTGTTCAATTCAAATTTAGCATTACAGAATTTTCCTTTAGCTTCTTTGTTTTTATATGTTTCTGCCTCTTTCATTTTGAAAAAATTTATCTCTCTCTGCCTTAACACATTTTCTTGTACATATTGACACTAACAATGTAATGACTGAAAACAGTTTAAGATCTCTCACAGTTCTTTTTGTCCACAAAGTGTATCAGTTAGGATTTACCATCAAATTACTGATTTTTTTGTTCACAGTGTATATTCAACCTTAAACGACTGTGCTTTAATGTCTCTGAAAATAAATCCTATTTGTGTGGTTAAGCTCCCAGCTCAAAACACGGTTAGTCTTATTTGCTTAACTTTGCTTTCACATGTTAGAGTCTGCTTTTTAAGTTAACTTTGTTGTATAATTTTATAAAATATGTACATGGTTCTGGAGAACAAATTGGAAAACTATAGCCCTTGGACCCAGTCCGGCCTCTGGGTTGTTTTCATATGATCCTTGAGTTAAGAATGGTTTTTACATTTTAAAATAGTTGTAACAGGAGTCTTGTTCTTGGCTCAGTGGTAACAAACCCAACTAGTATCCATGAGGCTACGGGTTCAGTCCCTGGCCTCACCCAGTCGGTTAGGGATCTTGCAGTACCGTGAGCTGTGGTGTAGGTTGCAGACGTGGCTCAAATCCTGTGTTGCTGTGGCTGTGGTGTAGGCTGGCGGCTACAGCTCTAATTCATTCGCAACCTGGTGAATTTCCCTATGCCACAGGTGTGGCCCTAAAAAGACCCCCCCCCAAAAAGAACTAAAATAAAATAGCTGTAACACACACACACACACACACACACACACACACAGAAGCGTGTGCGACCGTGGCTAAATGTGGCCACAAACAAACCTCTCCTAGGTCTGCCGTTTTCCTCTCCGCTCGTGTTTTCCCTGAGCGCCGCCTCCTGGAAGCCAGCCCACGGCGGGCGGGGAGGTGGGCCTCGCTCTCTTAGGAGTGCGGGTGGACTGACAGTTACTTCCCTGGTCCCTTCTTGTGCTTTTATTTCTGCTTTTTAAATTTTACAGGCAGGGCTGCTGTCGGCAGCCCCGTGCTTTCTGTGGGGTCTGCCGCCGTGACGCTGGGATCGGTTCCTACGAGTCGGGCTGCCGAGTTACGCACGTTGCTGAGAAACAAGGCGTGTGCTCTTTCGCTTGATGTGCCCAGATCCTCCCCGCAGGGCCTGTGCCGTGTTGCATTTCTGTCAGCAGCGTGTAGAGTAACTGATGCCTCACAGCCACCTAGGGGCGTGTGCTGTCAGACTTTTGGATTTTCGAACTTGATTGGGAGAGACGATAGTGCCGTGCAATTTAAAACTTCACTTTTTATGAGCAAGATCGAAGGGCCGATTACATCTCCTTTCATTTGAACTCTGTTCACTTCTCTTGCCCGTTTTTCTGTAGAGTTGTTGATCTTTTTCACCGGTTTTTAGAAACGGTCTGTGTATTAGGGAGAGTGACCTTTGCCTCTAATGTAAGTTGCAGGTATCTCTCATTTGTCTTTTTTTACTTTACTATTTACTTGTTTTGCTTTTCAGGGCTGCACCTGTGGCGTGTGGAGGTTCCCAGGCTAGGGGTCGAATAGGAGCCACAGCCACAGCAACTCGGGATTCGAGCCGGGTCTGCGACCTGCACCACAGCTCATGGCAACACCAGATCCTTAACCCACTCAGCGAGGCCAGAGATTGCACCCGCAACCTCATGGTTACCGGTCAGATTTGTTTCCACGGCGCCACAACAGGAACTCCTGTTCACTTGTTTTTTTTAATGCTATGCAATCGTGTTTGCTGTTATTAGCGTTATTTTCATGTAGTCAGGTTACCCATCTTTTCTCTTCTTCCTCTGGCCTTGGAGTGACAGCCAGACGGGTTTCCCCCAGTCTTCCAGTTGCAGGAAAAAAAAAGTCAACATTCAAAAATTCAAAATTCAATACTCTTCTCATATTTGTATGGTTTATTTTTTAAAAATATAAATTTCTGGTTCAAAAAAATTACCCACAGTGCACTTTTGGTGTACACTGTCTTCTGTGATTGGCTGCTTTTATTGAGGTGATTTTTAGCTATAGAAAGGGGCCCTTCACTCACTTCTTCAGGTTGCCTTTGTGCATAGACTCCTCGCATCTTCAAATTTGAAGGCATCAATACATTTATTTTCAAGGAGGAGCTGAAATTTGGGGAGAAGGAACTTGCCCGAAAACTAGCTCTGACCGGCCCGGGGGAGGTTTATGAGTATCTGCTGTGTGTCGGCCGCTTGGCCAGGCCTGTCACCGTTCCTCACTCCCAAGCCAGAGGCCTCGCTGTACCCCCTGCCTTGCAGGTGTGGAGACTGAAGCACAGAGAGGTGGGGTGCCCAGGCCACGCAGCCGGCAACAGGCCATCAGTTGAGATGTCCGTGTCCGCCCGAGAGCTTGGCCCTCCCTCCGGGGAGCGTGAGACCTGCCAGCCTCTGGATGGCTGGTGATGGCTGGCTTGCGAGCGCTGAGCCCTTACCCCCTTCCCCCGTGGCCTCGGAGGTCCTTGGAAATGAGGTGTCGTGAGCCACGAAGGCCGTGACCTGTGAATGCATGTTGTCTCCCAGGGCACCTGCTGGAGTCGGCCGTGTGTTACTGGCAGCCAGAGGCCGCAGGTCCCTACTTTCCAAGCGGTCCTTTTGCTCATTCATCCATTTGTTTGTCTTCTCACCCGCTCACCCACCTAGCCCTTCATTCGGCATCTTACTGATGCCTGCACTGTGCAGACCCAGGGATGGCCAAGGTTGAGCCAGAAATGTGACAGGCATCTGTCCTGTGGGGTGGCCAGGTGGCTTTGGCCATCCTGCGTGGCCCAGAGCTGTGTCTCCCTTCAGGTTCGGGTGCAGAGGCCTGGCAGGGGTGGGGGAGGGGGGCTGGAGCACCCAGCCTTCCTCTTTCTAGGTCCGCAGTGCGTAGAGGCTCTCGGCTCGCTCGTTGTCCCTTCCAGGCCCCCGGGGGTGGTGAGTTAAGGCCAGGCCCGGAGAGGGCTGGATTCCCCAGGCACAGAGCGAGTCAGCAGGGCCCGGGCCAGAACCTCGCCTGCACCCAACCCCACCGCGTTGGGAGTGCCCGGAACCCAAGGCAGGGAACGCTGAGCCTTGGCGTGAACCCGGGGCAGCCCGGTTACGCAGCTCTGTCTGCTGGGCCGGGCAGGCAAGAGTTTAAGGCTATAGGCACTTTTCATCACGCCCGGACGTGTCTCGATCCCATCTTCCACTTTTCCCGAAGCCATAGACTCTTGGTCGGGTGTCTGCAATCGTCTGCCGCCGGAAGCCCCGGTTGCCAAAAGAGTCTGAATGAGGCTCCCGTCTCGATCCGGCTAGTTGGGCCCACGTAGCGCCGTCCCATGCCCTTGGGATGGACGCGTCAGCTGTCGGTGTAATTAAGGTTGCCGTAAAACCCACCAGCTAGACACACGAATGGCTCCTCTGCTCTCCTGGGGCAGCTGCGGTCGTGGAGGCGCGTAACTCCCGTTCGGCGGTGATCACGTCGAAGGTCAGCCTTCCGCTTACAGCCGCGTTTTTGGTGGGGATCGCCCGGAACACGGCTTGTTTCCCGGCCATTCGATTTTATGACGCCCTAATGAATTGGGCCATTTCCATCCATTCTCAGGAAGGGCTCAGAACAAGGCTTTTCGTTTTGGAAAAGTTTGTCGCGGGGACACGGGTGGTGTGCTGGTGGCCGTGCGGGTCGTCCTGGCACTCTGCTCGTCGAGCCCTCCGTGCTGCCCTGTCATCAGGGAATTCACGGCCGCGGCTCGAACGCTGTGGGCGCTCGTCTTGCTCCATCCTTCTCTGGTCAGTGCATTTCCGGAGCCCCTGCGCGATCTAGGTGCTGCCGCTGGAGAGGGGCTGTGGTGCCTATGGGCCTCTCGGTCCTGGCCACCAGTGGCCGGTTTCTGCGGCCGGTGGGGTTCTGGGGCTGTGACCCCAGCATCCAGGGGGAGACGCTCCACGGTTCACAGGCCACGTAAAGGGGCGACATATCCTGTCTTGGCACCTGGCACATGCTGCCTTGCCGTCCTCGAGTCCCTGCTCCTTACCTGAGCCGTGGTGACGGAGAGGACTGTGGGAAGGGAGAAGAAGGGCCTCTGGGCAGCTGGTGGTCTCAGCAGATGGAGATTGGACGAGGCTGGTGGGGAGACGGGTGTCAGCAGGGGGAGACGGATGGCTTGGCAGGAGCCGATGGATCTGGAGCCAAATGATGGGCCTTTCTCCCCCCGTGTGCCGCACAAGGTGGAGTCCAGAGGCTGCCATGGCCCGGCGCTGGCCTTGGGGTGCAGCGTGCACTCCTGAGAGCAGGTGCTGGGGACGCGGCAGTGTGCCATGACCCCTCCGCTGCCTGGGCCGCTGCCCCTGCTCCAGGCCGAGCAGATCAGAGCATCTGTCAGCAGCACAGCCACGGGCCCCTCCTGGCCGCCAGCCTGGAGGGCACAGCGGGTACGCCGGGCCCTGGTGCACCAGGGTTGGGGGGCGGCCAGCCCCACGCTCTCCGGGGTCAGCTCCAAGCTGGCCAGTGTTCAGAGGCCACCAGAGCCGCCCTCTCTTTTCTGCCCCCAACCGCTCCTCAGGCTGCAGGGAGCCCACCCTGAAGTCGCCCTAGCTGGGGGCTGCTGCCAAAGAGGCTCAGAGAAGGCAATCACTTGCTGCCCACCCAGAGTTGTGGCCCGGTTTTCTGAGGCAGGACTTGGCCAGCAGGAGAGCGGGGTGTGGGCCCCGAGGAAGCACCGCATCCTGGCCCTGCGACCTTGGGCAAGTCCCTGCGGCTCTCTGGGCCTCAGTGTTCCTCATCTGGAGAATGGGTCTCAAACGCCCCCCTGCCTAAATAGGATTTATGCAGTGCCGCATTTAATGCGCATTTGACTTACATACTTTTGAAACAGGATGATAGAAATTCCAAGTCTGCAACGTTTGAAAAGTTGTAAACTCCAGTTTTTAAAAAAATGTGTCAAGACGGCTCATTTCACAGCCGGCGGCCAGGGTGCCCGGGAGTTGTGTTTATGCTGTGGCCACATGGTGGCGCCCTGGGAGCTGGTAAACAGGCCGCCAGGCCCGGCAGGCGGGCCCGAGGCACTGTGCCCGGCCGCCTGTTGCTCACTCTTGCGATTAAACTTGTGGTCTACGAGTCTATTACGTGGAGGCGCTTGTCAGTCCTGGTGCAAAGGACCCCTCCCCGGCCCCTGCCCGCAGCAGCGCTGTCGTGGAGTGGAAGGTTAATGTGATCAAGGGCTCTGAAGAAAGCCGAACTTAATTGTGTTAGTTTAGAGACAGGAGGCTGTGGAATGTTGGTGATGACGCCAAGAAGGAAAGAGTGTCTTAAAACGAACTTACGTGCTGCGGTTCTGGCTCCATGGTTTCCAAGAACCGTTGTTCCCTGTGGTGCAGTTACTGCTCCAGGGACAATAGGCCGAGGCTTTGAAAGCTGTGAGCTGTTCAGGAGCGAGACCCTCACACAAGGCACGGCCCTGGTGCCGATGGGCACCCCTGGCGCCCTTAGCCTGCCGGTCCCTGAGCTCGCCTCCAACAGGCACCTGCTGCTCTCTCGGGTACCAGCCTGTCTGCGAGATCTTCATGTCTCCTGAGCCCACACGCCAGTGGACGCGGGGAGGCCACGGGACACGCAGGACTCGCCACGGGGAGAGGGGAGGCTGTGGGGGGTGTCACGGAGCAGGTCCCCAGGGAGACGGACGTTTGCCTGGTGGGGCGGAGGCCCCTGAGGTCTTCCTGCAGCAGCTCCCACCCCCTCGCGGCGGCTCTCGGCCTGGAGGCGCGCTGCGCAGCACTGCCCTCCCTCCCCTCCGCCCTCGGGGCGCCCGGTGGCCCTCCTCGGTCCCCTCCCTGCCCTCCTGGGGCCCGCCAGCGTGACGGGGGCCCGCTCTTACAGGTGGTGAGAAGCTACAAGGCGACCGTCCAGCAGACCTTGGACATCCTCTTCCTCCGGGAGGGCGCCGAGTTCCTGAGCAGCACGGACGCCTCGAGCCGGGACTCTGCCGACCGCACCATTATCGCCTGGGATTTCCGGAGCGCCGCCAAAATCTCCAACCAGATTTTCCACGTGAGAAACCCTATGTGGCGACGCTTTTGGTTTTGGTCCAGGGTGTATCTGTGTAGCCCTAGGCCGTCCGGGGTCCCAGGTCACTTCCTAGGAGATGGCTCTGCAGGCGGGATCTTTGGGGACAGACAGGCTGCCTAAAATCTGCAGGACAGGGCACGGCCAGTACGGGTCCAGGCCTGCCCAGAGAACCTTCCACAGGCCCCCAGATGGGAGTGACTCGCTGCCTGCCCAGCTCAGCCACGCCGGGTCCGGATCTGCAGGAACGCGCGTCCCGGGCACCTCCCCCCCACCCCCGCCGGCCTTGCCCTTGCTCAGCGGCTGTGCTGAGGACTGTGACTCAGGGGTCTAAGCAGGGACCCTGAAGTTAGACCGACCGCCTGCATGAAAGCCCCGGATTTACCACATATACGCGGGGGCCCCGGGCCAATTATTTAACCAATTCTTGTTTTCTCTTAGAAAATCGAGGATGAGAATATTTCTTGGCTCATAGAGTGGTTTTGAGAATTAAAAAAGATAAAGCTTATAAAGGGTCTAGCACAGTGCCAGGCACAGGCAGTTGTCCGTAAACGCATCACCTGTCCTCACCGTCACCGCCAGCGTCACTGCCGCAGACATCAACGTCACTGTCATCACCGTTATCGTCGCCCCCGTCCCCGCTATTCTCATCGCCACCGTTAGCAGCACCACCACCACCATCAGCACCACCGCTATACACCGTCATTATCACCATCGCCACTCCTGTCATCACCTCCATCACCATCAGCACCATCAGCACCTCCATCAGCATCACCGCTATATACCGTTATTATCACCATCACCACTCCTGTCATCACCTCCATCACCATCAGCACCACCCTCAGCATCAGCACCATCAGCATCAGCACCTCCATCAGCATCACCGCTATACACCGTTATTATCACCATCACCACTCCTGTCATCACCTCCATCACCATCAGCACCACCCTCAGCATCAGCACCATCAGCATCAGCACCTCCATCAGCACCACCGCTATACACCGTCATTATCACCATCGCCACTCTCACCATTACTGCTGTCAGCACCACCCTCACCATCAGCACCACAGCCACCATTACCACCCCCACCATCATAAGAAGTATCACGGGCTGAAGTCCAGGTGTTGGCAGGACCCGCTCCTCCGGGAGGCTCTGGGGGAGCATCTGCCCCTCGCTTCTTCCAGCGTCCGGTGGCTGCATCTTCAGACCTCTCTGCGCCGTCTTCACGGCACCGTCTTTGTGTCTGACCTCGCTCCGCCTCCCTTTTATAAGGATACCAGTGATTGCGTTTAGGGCAGTAATACAGGAAAATCTCCCACCGCAAGACCCGTAACTGGATTACGTCTGCAAAGACCCCCTACCTCTTTTTTTTTTTACGTATAAGGTCCCAGGAATTAGGACGTGGATGTATGGGGCAGGGCATTGTTCAGTCCACCCCAAGGAGTGCCGGGGGTGCCTAGAAACTGGAAAAGATATAGGAACAAATTTTCCTCTAGAGACTCTAGAGGGAACGCAGCCCTGCTGGTGTCTCCATTTTAGCCCAGGGCATCCGTTTCAGACATCTGACCTCCAGAACTGGGAGATACTAAATGTTTGTTGTTTTGAGCCACGGAATGTGTGGCATTTTGTTACAGCAGCAACAGGAAACTCATAGAGACCTCTAGGCCAGAGTCCGGTCGGGGGCATGGGCCCCAGGACAGCATGCTCTGGTGAGTCTGTCACAGGCAGAAGCCCCATGGGCGCTTTCTACACCCTCTTTGTGGCCCCGCTCTTTCTTAGGAGAGGTACACCTGCCCCAGCCTCGCCTTGCACCCGCGGGAGCCTGTGTTCCTGGCGCAGACCAATGGCAACTACCTGGCGCTCTTCTCCGCCGTGTGGCCCTACCGGATGAGCAGAAGGCGGCGCTATGAAGGGCACAAGGTACCCCGCCCTGTCCCCAGGTGGGAGCTGGGCGCTGGCCCCAGAGCCTCCCAGAGACAGCGCCAGCAAGGGGCTTGGGCCCCAGAGGGCACGGACCCTCTGTCCGGGCAGACTGTGGTTTCTGCTTCCCAGGCGACCCCCCGTGCTGTGGGGCCTGGTGTCTGCTCAAGGCCCTGGGCCCCACGCCGGGCGGGGGGGGGTTTCCTTGATCTGTCAGCTTGCACGGACAGGTCACAGGTCACGGGTGTAGGGAGGGGACGCGGGACAGAGGGGGAGAGGGGCCGTTTCTGCATCTGTCCCCTTTCCCTGCTGATTCTGCCTTGTGAGGCAGAGCGGGGCAAGGCTGGGGGAGCTCGGGGACCCTCGGTGAGGCCAGACACCGTCCGCCGTGTTCCAGCTGTTCTCTCCGCAGTCCACTAAACCGGCCTCATGAAACAGGGTCCACGCCGGGACCCCAGCCTCACGGAAGCAGCTGGACACGGAGCGTGAGGCCCAGCTCCGCTCCTGCGGGGCAGGTGTGATGGCCCCCAGCTCACAGGCGGCCCGGGAGAACGGGGGCCCGCGTGCCGCTGTGCGTGTGGCCGCTCACCCTGGGTCACCCTCTGCAGGTGGAAGGCTACTCGGTGGGCTGCGAGTGCTCCCCAGACGGTGACCTGCTGGTGACGGGCAGCGCCGACGGCCGGACCCTGATGTACAGTTTCCGCACCGCCAGCCGAGCTCGCACGCTGCACGGGCACACGGAGGCCTGCGTCGGCACCACCTTCCACCCCGTGCTGCCCTCCACGCTCGCCACCTGCTCCTGGGAGGGCGACATCAAGATCTGGCACTGAGCCCCCGGCCTGGAACCTTCCGGATGCCGGCCGGGGTGGGTGGGTGGGTGTGAGATGAGGAAGCACCGAGGTTGGCTCGGGGTCAGACTCAGGTGGAAGCTGCCTCCCTGCCCGTGTGTGCCTCAGTCTCCTCATTTCTGTAAAATGGAGACAGAAATCCGCTTGTCTCAGGATTGGGAGGCCTGTGCTAATGAAAGCACCTGGCAGGCTGCTGGTGACGCTCAATAAACACGAGTGTTTTGCTATTTCTCTGGTCATTTCCATGAGCGATGTGTTTTGGCAGCTTCCTCTCACCTCCCGTCTCGCAGGCCCGCTGGAGCCCCGGGACCAGGAGGGTGGCGGGGGCCTGAGATGGGGCAGCCCAGGGGCTCCAGGTCTTAGGTCTGCCCTCGGGAGCCCGCGCTGGAGCACGGTGCCCTGCCGGCCACACGAAGCATGGCCAGCGGGCCCCCTGCACCCCCGCACCCCCACTGCCTGTCGCGCGTGCGCGCTGCCCGCGTGAGCTGTCCGCCGCAGGTGCAGGAGCGGTGGAGGAGCGAAGGGCCTTTGAGGAGCTCGAGGATCTGGGCGGGCCGCTGAGCCCAGACCCCACCAGGGCTGCAACCGAGGTGCCACCCCGAGAGCCTAAGTTCCCACTGAGGGCGAGGGTTGGACCACAGGTGCCAGGGCTCAGGACAGGTGTCCCTGCAGCCTTGGGAGTCTGCCCGGAGGAGGCGGACCATGAGCCCCTGAGGAGTGTGTCCCCAGCAGGAGTCAGTGAGGAAACGCAGAGCACCGAGGAGGAGGCCATGGGGATGGGCGGGGGCCCAGCGCTGGCTCTCCAGAACCTGGGGGCCAGGCCTGGCTCTGCTCTCAGTGGGCTTGGGACCGAGTCATATTTCTCCTCGGAGCCTCAGTCTCCCCCTCTGCAAAGTGGTCCCGCAGGCTGTGAGGTCCAAGGTTAAGTGCATGGTGGGTGTTGGAGTCTGGGAGCTCCAGTCGGGGATGGAGACTGGGCAGACTGGGAGGGGACGTGGGGCTTGCTGGGGGTGGGAGGGTAAACATTTATTCCAGGGCCCTTGAGCATCTTTGCTGTCCACCAGCAGGACAGCCGGTCCCCTGGCCGAGCCCACATCCTGGCCACCTGCCACCTGCAGGATCTGGGGCTGGAGACCGTGGGTCCCCCACCTGTTTTTTTTTTTTTTTTT
>PVHT021183632.1:11551848-11573110 GCA_004024745.2 Catagonus wagneri
GCCCCGCCCCACCCCGCCCCGCGTCTCAGAGGGAGGCCTGGCAATGGGGGTGGCCAGGAGGGTGTGCGCTCAGCTGTCCGGGGTCCGAGCAGGGCGGCAGGGCCCATCTCACGGGGCCTGGCAGTCGGAGCCGCGCCTGCTGCAGGGCTCTGATGCCCGCTCGGCGGGGCCGGAGGAGGAGGGGTCCCGAGCGGCTACACCCAGCCCCGGGCTCGGGAAGCCCTGCGTCCACTGGGCCAGCGGGCCCTGTTCCCAGCCCTGAGGCCGTCTCCTGCCGGTAGCCGGTCTTCCCCGAAGCCCTCGGCAGCCAGTCTCTGGTGAGGCAGCCCCTGTCCTTCCCCGGCTGCCCAGGTGCCCCCTGAGGTCCTGGCTGCCCCGTCCAACCACCCAGCCTGTGCCCGCCCCTCAGGGTCAGAACGGCCGACACTCACGTTGTCCTCTGATAGCTTGTCAATGGTCACCTTGGCCTCCAGCAGGTGGCTGTTGAGGGCAACGATCTCGTGGCTAAGAGCGCGCTTCTCTTCCTCATAGTGCTGGCCCTGCAGGTGGGGGACAGGCAGAAGAAGAAGGCCATCCGGGGTCAGCCAAGGCCTGGGGCTCGAAGCCAGCTATTCCTTCTGGCCTTCTGTGCACCTTCTTACAGACTGCACCTCGGCGGCCGAGGAAGGCAGGCGTAGAAGCACAGACCCACCCAGGTTCAAATCCCCCCTCTCCAGCCAGGAGCCCAAGTGACCCGGGACAAGTTACTGCCTCCCTGAGCCTGATTCTCATCTGCACCACGGGGACAGTGACGTCCTGCTTCCGCGGAGTCTGGGTGAGGACAGTGATTGGGAAACCGAGGCTCAGAAAAGAAAGGGCCCTTGTCCAGGGCCCCAAGGGGAGCCGGCCCAGCCCTGGGCCTGCCTGCTTTCCAACAGAACCTCCGAGGCAGGCAGATGGAGAGCTCCCACTCCCGATTTGCAAACACAAAACCAGCTCATAAGCAAACCAGAAAGAGAGGGAACCCCTGATTCAGGGAAGAGGAAGCTCCAGAAGCCCAGGTGCCCCCTCCTCGAGGCCGGCTCTAGAAGTGTCCTCTTTAAAGTCACAGGAAACCAGGAGGCCCGCGGAGGTCCTTCCCTCTAAGCAGAGGCCCCGGTGGCCCAATCCACAGAGCGAAGAGACTGGGTTGCTGAGCTTATCTGCTGATGGCGGGAGGGTCTCCGAGGGTCTCTGCCCTGGGCCGGGCACTGGCGCCTGTCTCGTTGATTTCTCACAGGAAGCAGGGAGGCCCCGCGAGAGGCACAGTCAGGGCTAGGACCGGCTCTGGCTCACCGGGGGCCTGAACCCTGGCCTCTGGCCTCCAGGGGCTGGCTGCTGAGCTGGGTCACAGCCCCAGAGTGGGTTCCCTCCCTCAGGGCCCTGCGAACATGCCTCCAGGCCGGTGCCTGCATCCTGATGGGGGGCGGCTGAACCTACAGCTTCCTGGTCTCAAGAGCGTCCTCAGGGGCAGAAGCGGTGGGACCGGCCCAGCCCCTGGGGGTGGGCGACGGGAGTGTGGGAGCAAGGCCTGCGGCTCGCCTCCATGGGGGCAATGGCATGTCAGCCAGGCCGGCACCCCCTCCTCCAAGTCCCAGAGCCGGGGCCCAGGGCTGGGGGCTGGGGCAGGGGTGGGGTGAGGCCCTCACCATACGGTACAGCTTGTCCTCCAGCTCCTGGTTGATCCTCTGCAGCGCCATGTAGTTGCTCTGAATCCTGGAATGGCGGTAGTGAGGTCACTGCTGCGCCCGGCCTGACCCTCCCGGGACCTCTGTAGCCTCACCCTGGCCCCGCTGAGGGCTGAGCACAGGCCCCACCCCATCTAATTGCTCCTCCGAACGCAGCAGAAAGCATCTGATTTAAGCTAACTTGTCGGAGCCTTTCCTGGGCCGGGGCTGAGGACCCCTGGAGATGAAAAGGGAAGACCTGTTACGCGCAAGTGACCCTGTAGGGTTCTCGCTCAGAGCCAATTCACTCACGTTTTACACAGAGTCCTTACACGCCTGGCCGAGGGATTTATAGTTCATAGCAGGTTAGCAGGGAGCAGACTTAAGGCTGGTTCCGGGGTGAGTGCGGGGGACCCACGGTGCCTAGACATGGCCCTGCCGCCACCCCAAGAGGCCGAGGTGGGGGCAAGTGCTGGGCGGGACTCTGCTGCTGCCATGAGTGTGACAGCGGAAGGGCCGCGGCCACCCTCCTGACAACCTGAGGGTCGTGTTATTGTCTTGCACTGGGGAAACTGAGGCTGGAGGCGTTAAAAGAGTTAAGGGACAAGCTGGCCTACTGCC
Source organism: Catagonus wagneri (assembly GCA_004024745.2). Lineage (NCBI taxonomy): Eukaryota > Metazoa > Chordata > Mammalia > Artiodactyla > Tayassuidae > Catagonus > Catagonus wagneri. Next base: position 11,554,155 of record PVHT021183632.1, read on the forward strand.
AATCCAATGCCCCGTAAACATCAAAAACAAACCAAGTCAACAGCAAAGTTTGCATTTCTTGAACTCTTCCTAAAAAGAACCTAAGAAGCATGTAATACTTTTAGAAAAACATCCATCTTAAATGTGCAGAACAGTGTTTTTTATTTTTAGTTTTGGCTTTTTAGGGCCACACCCACGGCATATGGAGGTTCCCGGGCTAGGGGTCAAATCGGAGCTACAGCTGCCGGCCTACACCACAGCCACGGCAACGCAGGATCCGAGCCGCATCTGCGACCTACACCACAGCTCACAGAAGTGCCAGATCCTTAACCCACTGAGCGAGGTGGGGGATCGAACTTGCGTCCTCGTGGATACAAGGCAGATTCGTTTCCACTGAGCGGGGACGGGAACTCCCAGAACGGTGTTTTACAGAAGTTTTGTTTTAACAGCAGTAATTGTTCTGGGTCCCACACATCTCACCTGATACTTCACTGGCCACTGTGTGGCTCAAGGGCCCTAAATGCTGGCTCATCTCTAGGGCTAGACATCGCTTTTCAATCAGAGACCCAGGCGACAGTTGCTGGGCCCCTGGTGAACCAGTCTGGGTCTGGTGGCCGCAGCTTGTGTCATGCTGCCGCCCCACCAAATAAATACGAAGGAAGGAATGAGCAGAGGCTGGAGAAGTGCCTGGGAAGAGACTGTTGGTGGCAGTTGCCAGACCTGGGTTCAGATCCTGCTTTGGTAGCTCTTGGCACAAAGCGCGACACGGAAAAGCGGCTTGCCCTCACTGAGCCTTGGACTCCCTCGCGAAGGGGGTCATCAGCTTGCCCCGCCCCGCCCCGTAAGCCCCGCCCCCGCGAGCCCCGCCCCTTACCGGCGCAGCTTCTCGGTGACTTTCTCCAGTTCCTCCTGCGCGCGGCGCAGCTCGATCTCCAGGTAGTGGCGGGTGGAATCGAACTCCGTCTCCAGCTTCTCAAGCTTGTGGGTGGTGTAGGACAGCCGCTTGCGCAGCTCGCCCTTCTGCTCCTGCAGCGCGCTGCAACGACACGCGGCGGCGGCCCGGGCCGCGGCGCTGAGCTCGAGGCAGGCCGTCGGTGCGCACCGGGGCACCCGGCCACACCGACACACGCGAGTGCACACGCACCTCACACGCGCACCACCCCCAACCCCGGGCGGCACTCGGGGCCTACGGCCCCTGGGGGTCGGGGTCTCCGACACTGAGCAGGTCTGGCACGGGGGTGGGGGTGGGGGGCAGGTGCTGCGGGCGGCTTCGAGGACTCCGTTTTAAAGAGCGCCCCTCAGCACCAGTGGCTAGGTCTGGGCCTGAGTGCCAGCCGCTAGGTGGTAGACCTTACAAGGGCCCCCACTTTTTCTCCTCCATGGCCCTGGCTGGGGTGTGACGCTGAGGCCCAGAGGTGGCAGTGCCACACTCTAGACCAGACAGACCTCTCTTCCCCAACTGCCTTGGTGGCCCCAGCAGGCCTTGTGACCTCTGGGCCAGGGAGAGGCTAGGCTCCGATGCCCCAGGCCCGGGTGGTGTCCACCAGAGCGGCCCGCTAGCTGCACAGAGCATCAGAAACTCAGAAAGCCTCTGACCTTCTCACGTCTCCCTTCCTCCAGGAAGCCTTCCGGATACAGGCCCGGCTCTTGAGGCTCTGTTTTCCCCGAAGACTGTGGGCACCTCTGGGACCCCGGGCTGCTGGGTCCCCACGCTCAGGAAACACACCGGAGGATTTACCCTCTAAGCCGTATGCCACCACGTCCCTTGAGCTACGGCTGGGCACGGGGCAGCAGGGGCAGGTGTGCTGGCCACACCCAGGGGACTGGCCGGGAACCCCACCAGGGCAGGGGCCACGCCCTCCTGCCGGCAGCCAGCCAGCGCCCAGGAAGCACCTACGCGGGGCTGGCCTGAGGCGCCTTTCCGTTGCCTGGCCGGGCGTGCAGAGGCCGAGCGGGAGGACTCACCTTGAAGAGCCCGGACGGCTGATTTCTGCAGGGAGGGGACTGCAGCGCGGTGGGTGAGGGGCACCGGGGGAGCTCTGCTGGGTGTCAGCCTCGAGCGAAGCTAAGCTTCAAGCTGCTGTTCCGTGCTCTGGGCGTGCACTTCACCCTGTCACCCTCTGCACTGCGTCCCCGTCACCCCTTGTGCTACAGTCACACACACCTGGCTGCTGGTCCCCACCATGCCCCCCGCCCCCCAGTCTACCTGCGACCGTCCCCATCTTGCCCTGTGACACAAAGCCCTGGCTCCAGAGAGGTGCCCAGGCGGGAGTGGGGGCCCAGGCGGGCCAGCTGCTTGTAGGAACAAGCACAACCCCACAGCCAAGCCCCTTTGGGACGCTCACGTCTGGTGGGTTTGCGGTGGGCGGGCCGGAGGCTTCCTCCGGCGCCCGGGGCAGAGTGAGCTTCTGTCTCGGGCCCCGCGTGTGAACCACACACGTTACCACTGGCACACAGCCAGCAAACTTCGATCAAGCATTCCTGGATTCCTGCCCAAGTCTACATTTTTAAAAGTAAATAGAGCTGCCTACATTCTGAGGAGCTCAGAGTGGGGCGGGGCGGTCCTCCCGGGTGACAAGCAAGGCGGGAGCCTGGAGGCAGAGTGCCTGCGGCTGCCACGCGGACCCAGCCGCCTCCTCCAGGCAGCCCATCTGACTGACTCACCCTGAGCGCCCTGCAGCTACGGAGTCCAGCCTGCCCCGGGCCTAGGCCTTTCTCCCCAGTGGGCTGCTGAGCTTCCTGGGGGTTCTTCCACGCTACCAGGACCCCCTCTAGGCATGGGGTCAGGTATGGGGGTGGGGCAGCAGTACCTGAAGTCAGTCCCCCCACAGTCCTCGGTCACAGGGTATGGGGGGCGGTCTGCATCCTTGGGAAGAGGGGAGGGCACCCGTGTGGCCACTTGAGCCCCCACCCCCACTTCGCAGCCACAGCTCGGACCCTGCCATCGCTGTGCACTCCTGACGTGACCCCACCGTATCACTGTACGTCGCATCCGCGCGCCCCGGCCCCCGGGCCTGCCCCGCCCTGTTCTCAGTGCCTCGGCCGTGCTGTACGTCGCATCCACGCGCCCCGGCCCCCGGGCCTGCCCCGCCCTGTTCTCAGTGCCTCGGCCGGCCGTGAACAAGACCAACACGGTCCCCGTCCCTCGGAGCTTACAGTCTCGAGGGGAGACAGACAACGAACAAGGGAACAGGTTCATCAGCAAGGTGAAGTGTAGGAGCAAAATACGACAGGGCTGCGGGGTGGGCTCCGAGCAGAGCCGGGACCCGCCCCGGGGGCATCTGAGCCGCGGCCTCCCACTCACCAGGCGGCCGGCTTCACCGAGCCGGCCCGCCCGGGCCTTGGTTTAGCCTCGGCCTCCGGATGGCCTTCCAGACATCCCGGGGGCTCTGTCCCGCTGCTCCTCAAATGCTGGCTGCTCCCACTCTCCCTGAGCCGCTCTCGACCACCCATCCCCGAGCTGCACTGCGCCCAGGCCTGGACTGACAGCGCCCCCAGCGCCTGCCTCCTGCCCCGTCCTCACCTGCTGAAGGTCCCTGGGCCTCAGCCCTGGACTCGCCTGCCCGGGCCCTCAGTCACGGCCGCGCCCACCCCAGCGCCCCACCGTGTCTCTCCCCATCTCTGTGGTTCCAGCTCCGTGACCTGGGCTGGCCCTCAGGGCCCTGGTTTGCCCCTGGCGCCGCCCAGCACATCTCAGGCCAAATCTCCTCCATGCTGACCGCACGCAAACCCTCCCAGGCCTCCGTCCGCAGCCCTGGCCTCTCTCTAGGGCACCCCGCCCCATGTCCGGCCGCCCCTGGGCCTCTCCTCCCCGATGGCCCACAGGCACCTCGCACCCAGTGCTCCCGGGCTGACCCCTCTCTGCCGTCTGAGCTCCCCACCCCCGGGAAGGACGCGGCCACCCTCTGTCACCAGTCAGACCCTGAGAGGACACGGTCACCCTGCTTGCCCCCGCCCTTCACAGCCCATCACCAAGTCCTGGCAGTCAGCTACTCTAGAGCTTTGGACGTGTCCCCTCCTCGCCCTGGTCCGGGGACGGCCCTGGGCCGGGCACCCCGGGTCTTCAGTCACTTGCTTGGGGCCACCATCCTTTGCTGCCTTTCCCTCCTAAGGCATTAATCTGGGCCCTGCCTGACCTTGACCTCAGTCTCCCCATCTGTAAAACGAGGATACGTGCACCCTCGGGGAGCGGGGCTGTCACTGGGGTCCCTGCGCTCCCCTGGGTCACCAGCATCCCCAGGAGATGCCAGAGGCAGGCGGGCACCGTGGGGAGTGGCTCAGTGGCCTCTGCCTCCCCCTGGGTCTGGAGTCGGGCTCCTGGAAACAGCGCCTTCACAGCCGCACAAGGAGGCTTGGCGCCCTTGGAGCCCCGCCCTCCCCATCAGGGTCACCCTCGCGGCTGGGGGGCTCGGGAAGCGCTGCTTGGACTGCAGCCCCGGGACGTCACCTCATTTTTTTCTTTTTTCTTTGCCAGAGATTAAACCGTGTCCAGAGCAGTGACCTGAGCCACAGCAGTGACAACACCGGATCCCTAACTGCTAGGCCACCAGGGAACGCCAAGGACGGCTGTATCCTGGCGACCTGATCAGGATCTGACCTAACCCGGCCGGGTGTGGGCTGTGCGAGGGCTTTGCGGTTCCCTCCTGGCCCGCGGGAAACCCCTGGAAGGCTTTCCCGCCTCACCGGGAAGAAAGATGGGCTCCCCAGGGCACAGAGCGGCGCCCTCGGCTGGGCTGGGGGCAGCGGGGCCTCGCCTCCGAGACGGGACGGCTGGGAGGCGGCGAGGAGGCGCTGGCCGCCAACACCCTCGCCCGCTCTTGGCCTCTTCTCGGGGAGCTGAAGCCGACACGGAGGGACGTCTGGGACCAGACGCAGAGACGCCGAGGAGCCGGGGAGCCAACAGGTGTGTTACCTGTCCCAGAGCGAGGGCGAGGACCTGGCCAGCCGGCCCTGCAGGACGCGGGGCTGCCCGAGGCACGAGGGCACCCAGGGGCTGCGCAGCCTGTGGGCGAAGAGGACACAGCCGCTCAGAACGGGGGGCGGGGCCCACGCCCGGCCCGCCACGGGCACGCAGTCACAGAGACACGGGGGCTCGTCCCCGATCCGGCAAGAGAAGTCCTTGTAACCAGCACAGTGGAGGGGTGGCAGTGTAGGAACTGGGGCGGGGGTCCCCCGATCTGTGCACCGCTTGAGCTCATGGGTGGCACTGAGTCCCTGTGGTAGGGTCCCCACCCACAGGCCCGCGTCCTCCATCTCAGCCTCAGAGGGGAGCCGTGAGGGAGGCAGGGTCCCCCCAGCTCCAGGTAACTTCCTTGCAGAACTCGTTCAGAGAGCCTGGGTGGCAAGGAGGATGGAGGGACAGTGGGCTGTGATGGGCTGCTGGGTGTGGACAACACGGGGGGTATTCTGGAGGTGGTGGGGCCCGGTGGATGTTAGAGATCCAGAACAGGACCCACTTCATTCCTGGGACCCCTTCTCGGCAACCCTGCCTGTGGCCTGTCTGGGCGCTGGGTGGGCGGCAGGAGAGCGGATGGCGCCGCCCTGCTGGTGGGTCACAGGATTTACATCAGAGCCTCGGCTCCGTCTCCCCTTCCTGTGTTCTCCCAGGGGAGGCTCCCGGTGGTCTCGCTGGGAATCTGATGGGAGCAAGATGCTGCCCCGGATGTCAGGCTTCCGAAGGACGCTTAGAGACGCGGACAAGCGTCTGTGTTAAGAGAAAGCCATTGACAAAACTGACATCCCATTGACAAAATAACTGCATGTAGACAGCCGCACAAAATAACGGAAGGAGAGAAATGTGACGGTTGTTACGGGCCCGCGGTGGGCGATGACAAACGCCTCCCCTAACCTCTTCTGGATTTGTTATCTCTCTCGGAGTGAGGATGAAAAATCAGAAAAAAAAATTTACTAAGGATTGACATTTGCCCCCCCCCCAAAAAAAAGGTTTGAAGTGTCGATGTGACAGGCTCAGCCCTGGGCCATGAGCTGTACCGAGATCACCACTTCCGGGAGCCCCCGCTGGCCCATCCGTGACCTGGGCTGCCCTTGGCCCTGGCCTCCTGGCAGGTAGTGGGGTGGGGAGGGCGCGGCAGCCGCTGGGTCTCCGGTTGAACTGGACTTTGGAATTCCAGTCCCAGGGTCCACCTCGGCCAGCGACCCCAGCGCTGCCAAGTGACGGGGGACCAGGGGCAGGATGGCCGGTTTCCGTGGGAGCAGCCCGAGACCCAGTCTGCCCTCGGGGGCTTTACCGAGGCCGGCAATTCGGGGAGGGGTCCCCTCCCAGCCCTCACCAGCCAGTCCCCACCGCAGCAGGCCCTTCCGCAGGGGGGACACCCGAAAGGTGAGTCCTCAGAAGAGAAGAGGCTGGGGCCCTGGGAGGACTGAGGTTTGGGAAAGGGGCAGGGCTGGCCTGAGGCACAGGGAGTGGGGGGCCCGGCTGTGACCTGACCCAGATTCGGCCTCTGGTCACACGCAGGCACACATCCCTGACAACCATTCTCATTTTGAAGCCAGTTCTCATTTTCAGCCTGTGGCGCGGGGAGTGCCTCTTCCTTGAGATGAGAAAACTGGGGCCCAGAAATGTTAAGCAACCGTCCCAAGATCACACAGCTAGCCTGGAGTCAGGCCGGACCGCCCTGCTCCCTGCGATGCTGTGTGGGGCGCGGGAGAGGAAGAACACACGACCGGGCCGTGGGGACACCCTTCCCCGTCCCGGTGACACGGTCGCGGGGGGCAGAGGCGCTCCCTGGCGGGCTGGCCGCTCCCAGCCCTCCTGGGCTTTGGTGATGGGTCGGGGCTGGGCTGAAGGAGCGTCCGTCCGCCAGCCCCCCGGGCGCCAGGGGCCACCGGGTCACGCAGCCCCCCGCCCCTGCCACGGCACAGCCCATGTCTTCGAGGCTGCTTTCCGCGCTCAGACTCCGGCCTGACGGTCACGCTCCAGCAACACCAAATTACTTGTCCTTCTTCACATGCTACAGGAAGCTTCTCATCTTGGTGACTTTGTCCCCGTGTCCCCTCCCACTCAGGTTACCTCCTCCCCACCCAGGGGCTGGTGGGGGCGCCCTGACACCCCAGCCCGCCCTACCCCAGGCGCACGCACAGACCTACCCATCCAGTCTCAGGCCACCCTGTAAGGGAAGGTGCACCACACGCCTGCTACAGACGAGGAAACTGAGGTTCATGGGGACGAGGTCCCACAGCCCTCCTGGGGTCCAACACTGGGCCAGCCGTTCTTCCCTCACCTCGAGGTGCCCGACTTTAGAGCAAAATGCAACCCCTTACACTTTTCACTGGACCATCCCCCATGTCGCGATCACAAGGCACAGCCCCAGTGTCCCTGAGAGGTGGCTGCAGGCGGAGGCAGGAGCCTCAGAGGGGAGCCACCTGCCAGGGTCAAGGGCAGGGGCCTGGAGTCCCACAGGACAGCTCACCCTGCTTCCCGTCAGGCCTCTGAGCTTCTCCCTGCGGGAAAACGGTTCTGGGCATCTGGCTGGCTCCGCTCTGTGCCCACCCAGCCCCTGGCCAGCCCCCAGCTGCCCCTGCGGCAACTTCACTGGCAATACCATGTGCACGAGACAGGGACTGTGGACACGGCCACCATGACACCAGGCCGTTGGGCAACAGCCCCTGGGGAAGGTCCTGTGTGTGTGTGTGTGTGTGTGTTTACTGGGGGAGGGGACTGTCACAGTGCTGGCCTGGGGGCCCACAGCCGGGAGGACTGGACAGGGGCAGGGACTCCACGACTTCTGTGCCTGCCTTGTCCTGCCCTCTCCCCGTCCTCTGTCCAAGGTCGTCCAGTGGAACCAGCCCCGGCCCTCCCCACAGCCAGGCGACACGGCCGCTCCACTGATCCTTCTGTGCAGAGACAGGAGACGGGGACGCCGCAGGGAGCGTTTCATCTCGCCTCAGCCTCCTCTTATCAGGCGGCTGCAGCCCTGCTCCCGCTGCCCCCGCTGCCCAGGCAGCACCACGTGCCTGCCGGGAGCTGGCGACCCTATATCCTGAGAGCCCTCAGTGGGTGGGCAGACCCAGGGGTGCACGGGGCCGGGGCAAAGCAGGGCAACCCGGGCAGGTGGGCAGAGGCACTGCAGAGCTGCCGCAGGCCCTTTGCACACGCTGTGCCACCCGCTCGGCACATCCCGTCCCTGCTCTCTGGTTCAATCTAGTCCCCTCCTCCAAGAAGCCCTCCCTGACCTCCCACTTTGCTTCTCTGTACTCCCCTGCAGTGCGGGGGAGGGGGGCGCTCTTTGGGCGCAGGAGCTGTGTCTGCTCCTTTTCCTCGTCCCTAGCCCCTGGGGCAGGGCCAGGCACAGGCGGGGCGTCATGGCCGTGTGCTGGAGGTGCCTGCCCTTGGCCTCTGGGCCGCTCTGGTGTCAGAGCAGTGGTCCTGAACCCCTAACAGCTCTTTTAGGAAAGGCTGGTCGGTCTCTGGCCCCCAGGAAGAGCAACAGAGACAAACAGCAGGGCTGCGGGGGTCTGTGGAGGAGCAGAGCCCCCAGGCCAGCAGGGCCCCCCAGGACAGCGGGCCATAGACCCTGGGCACCCCTCACACCCACCACTGTCCACACAGGTCCTCATCAGACCTGCAGTGTAGACAAAGAACTTGGGCTCTGAGTAGCCATATGACTTGAAGTGTCACATGTGAGTCAGGGCAGGCCAGACACAGGGCCCCCAACCCCTTCCAGTCACAAGGGCCCCCAGGGCTCAGGGCTGGAGAGGGGATCGGCAGGGCAGGGGCGTGGGGCCCCAGCACTCCACGGGGGATAGGGGCGCACACGGAGTACTTGGTTGGAACTCTGATGGGGGGGGCGACGCTGTAGAGGCCCCTGCGGTGCTTGGAGATGGGGGAGGGGAGCGAGGCCCCAGCCCAGCCCCCAGACCCACGGTGATGCCCCACTGTTCCTTCAAGGGTGCTGGGCCCCCTCAGCCACCCCACTTCTGACACCTGCTGTCTTCCCAGCTCACCCCCTCACGCAGTCAATGCCCCTGGCTTCCCATGACGGGCCTCTAGCTGGGACACATCCGCTGTTCCCTCCCTCACCTGCCTAGGAAATGACGTCACTCCTTCTCTCGCTCAGCTCCTCCCCTACCCCCATTCACAGCGGATGACCTCGGTGACCTCGCTTCCTTTTCCACTGGGGAAAAAAAAAAAGAAGAAGCTGCCCAAAGGGAACTTCCACAGATGCCACCACCAGGTCTCCCCACCTACCAGCATCTGCCCGCCTGCTACCGTAGACAGCCTGCCAGGCACCCCTCCGCCCACTCCCGGCGTGGCTCCAGCTAGTCTCCCCTCGCTCCCAAACCACCGGTTTGTCCCTCCCAGAAGGGATCACGTTCCCCCGAACATGCAGGTGCTTCTCCCACTTTGAGAGAACCCTCTGCTGACCCTGCGGGTACCGTCCCAGTTCTCTGCTCCCCCGAAGCGCTGCCTGGCCTCGCTCTGGTCCTGCTGGGACCAGTGCCCACCTGGCTCCGGTCCCCTCCAGCTACTGAACCAGCTCTTGCGGGTCCCTCCTCAGTTCTCGCGTGACCCGAGCCCTTAGCGGCCAAGGACACGGCCACCCCGCTCCTCCCGCCAACACCACCTTCACCTGGCTGCCCTCTCTGGCCACCTCTGTGGGGGGTCCCTGATCTCCTGACACAGCGGGGCCTCCCGCCTCTCTCCGTTCCTGGGTGCGCTCACCGCACAGGAACCCCAGTCACAAACAGCATCACTCTGCTGACGACTTCCCAGTTTATGTTTCCCCGATCCAGGCATTCACGCCTCTGCTGCCTCTGCTTGGGTGTCTCGCAGGCAGCCCAGTACTGCAGGGCCACCTGTACTCTACTCCCCTCGCCCCAAATCCGCAGCCTTCCCCCACCTCTGGCAAGGCAGGTGCCCCTCCCTGAGCCTGGGGGCGCCCTTGACTCCTTTCTTTCTTCCTCTCTCTCTGCCTCCAGAATATACCCTCCGGTTTTTCCAGCAACAACCACCACCCTGAGTGTGACTTCTGTGGCTGCACAGACTCCTCAATGGCTTCCGGCTCCTGCGCTCACCTGCTCTCAGCCAGAAGAATGCGGTGGAAGGCTAAGTCAGATTCAGCCCCCTCTGCTCAAATCCCACCCCACGGCCCCTACCTCACTCGAGTCCAATCCAACTGTTCACACTGACCATGTCACGGCAGGTGCCTTCCCCGTCGCCCCCTGGACCTCACCTCCCGGCCACACCCAGCACTGTCTTGCCTCAGGGCCTTTGCACCTGCTGTTCTGCTGCCCCATCCATCTCCCAGATACAGCACGACTGCTCCTCTCCTCCCTCATTCAACTTTCAAATGCACCTTTCTTGGCGGGGCGTCCCTGAGCTCCACAGGCACCCCCCGCCCCCACCCCCTGCCAGGCCTCTCCCCCACCCCTTGAGTGGCAGCTCCATAGGACAGGGCTTTCTGTCCGCTTCGTTCCCTGCTGTGTCCTCAGCCCCTGCAGCCAGAGCCTGGCAACCAGGGGGGCCCAATAAACATTTTCTGAATGAGTGAAAAACACACAGGGAATGCGCTTTATAGATGAGGAAACCGAGGCTCAGAGGGCGAAGGCGCCCGTCCCTGGTCGACAAGCTGCGGGCTGATGATCCGGTTCAAACTCCCCCCTACAGTGTCCTGTGCTGCGGGCTTTCCCCCGCCTCTGAGGTCTGGGGCTTTGTGCTTCGGTCGTGTCTGGCTCTGCCAAAAGAAGTCACTCTCTGATTTCTGTAAGGGCTGAACCTCCTGAAATGGGCGCGAGAGGGTGAAATTTGAATGTCAGATCAACAATAAGGGTTCAGTGTTATGTCCCAAACACAGCAGGGACAGTCTTATACTAACTGAGCACCCAGCTGTTTATCGAATCCGGGCAGCCTGATAAAGTATCGGATGCTCAGTGAAATTGATTTCCAGGCATTTCGATTCCACGCGGCATGCTGTACGTTACCTGGCAGCCGCGTGCAGAGCCCTCTGTGGCTGAGGGTCTCCAGCACCTGCAGGAGGGGCTGTGTGTTCTCATGAAGAAGGCTGGCCATCTGTGTAGGAGCCTCGGCCAAGGCCAGGAGGTGAGGACTTCATGGCCGTGGCAAGGGTGTATACTGAAGCCCCAGCCTCGGTCAGCCAGCAGAAGGCCAAGTGTCCAGTCCTCTCGCTCCGGGAGCCAGGAGCCCCAGGGAGCTCCACAGCCGGGGGACTCGGTGGCAGCAGGCTTGGGCTGGGGGCTGTCAGGAGAGGCAAGGTGAGCCCCGGCTGTGTTGGGGCACCCCTGCCTGGCCCCCGCTTTCCCTGCACTGCTGGTCATCCACGCCCTCGTCTCCCCCACTAGACTGGGGAGCCTGGAGGGCGGGACTGCGCACACTTTGGCCCTGGACTCCTCCCCTGCCCTGCGGCCATACCCGCTCTCTGCAGGAGCCAGTGCGGGGAGTGGGGCGGGACGTCGTGGGGGGCGGGGTGGGGCATGACCACTAGGTTGCCCTTACCCCCAGAGAGGAGCTGCCCCCAGGCTCCTAAAATACCCTCCCAGCACCTGCCATCCTGCCCCAGAGCCCAGGTGAGAAGGGGCTGCTGCTCAATGCTTGGATGATCAGGTTCATTGCTGCCCGCCACGGAACCCACACTGGCTTTGCCAATTTGACCACCCCAGCACTGGCTCACCACTGCACAGAGACCTGGGCACACATTAATTGGATCAGTGGGAGGTCCTGTTTTCCGGAATTCTGGGGATCAAAAAGGTAATCAGGGCTGTGGGAGGCTCATTGATGACCCTGGATTGCAGGGCACAGCATGACCTGCCCTAAACCAGGATCTCTCCAGGATGCTCTCGGTCCCTGGTCCCTGCCCTCACCTCCCCGCCTACCCCTCCACCTGCTATAGCATTAGCCATGTGCCAAGCTCCACATCCACGAGTTCAAACTCAAGCCAACCTAAATTAGGTGCTATGATTATGACCTGCATGTATTTTTGGCTGCACCCAAGACATGTGGAAGTTCCTAGGCCAGGGATCCAACCCACGCCACAGCAGCAACCCGAGCTGCTGCAGTGACAATGCCAGATCCTTAACCTGCTATGCCACATGGGAACTCCTATGATCTATATAGATGCAGAAATAGAGAATCAGAGTGATTCAGAAACTTGCCACACAACCAGTAAGTAGCAGATCTGGGATACCAATCCAGGTGAGTCCACCTTGTTAACCACACACTGCATCAGAAAGCCCTGGCAGAGGTGTGGGGCCTCAAGTGGGCCATAGGGACAGGAGACCTTGAAGGGAAGGGCAGAAGACGGTGAAAGAGAACAGTCCACATAGAGAGCCCACTTATAATGCCCTGTCTCAAGGTAGTCATTCACAGCTTAGTGAGAATTAGCCCCGAAGCCTTTCTCCAAAAGAGTCAGGTTTAGACTTGAGGCAGAGAGCCTTGAGGGACCACCCTTTGGGAGGGGTTTCGCTTGCTGGAGTAGTGGATCAGGAGGAGGAGACAGGAGGAGGGAGGAGGAAGTCCAGAGGAAAAGGGACAGGCAACTTGGCAGCCGTGCTGGAGGCATCAGGTGGGTCCAAGCAGGTAACCACCCCTGCTCCCAAGAAAACTCTTCTTGAGTTTTGGTAGGTTCTGGACCACAGTGCCAGTCAGTCAACAATGACAACCCAGAGGCCAGGATGGGGAGACTCCTGGGCCAGGGGAGGCCCCAAGGGGAAAGAGTGGAGGGGGCGGCCCAGGAGCAGCTGCGCCTAGGGCTCAGGTGGCCACACAAGGGGGCCCTGGGTGCCGCACAAGGGCCCTGGGGCTCTGGGCGGGGAGGGTCAGTGGGGGCTGGAGGGCGTCGAGGTGCAGCCTCAGTCTGGACTTCAGGAAAGGCACTGATGTGGCCCTCAGAGCGGGCATGGGAAGGGGGGCAGGAGGCCTGCCTGTCTGGGCATCCCTGGGCTAGTGGGCTGCAAATTTTGGCCCAAACACAAGAGGCTTCCTCCCGCTGGGCAGTGTCCTGCTGCCCGGAGGCCATGGCTGTCCTGACCCCAGAGACCAGACAAGCTCCTTTCGGCCTCTGGCCTCTGTTTCTCCAAACCCCTCAGTTCTGTGACCCCTCCTGGCTGGGAGGCCGTGAGCCCCAGAAAGGCAGGGCTCAGCCACGTCGTGAGGCAGAGTCCTCCTGTCCACACAGGACCCCCTGCCGGGAACACCCTCCCTGTGCCCCCTCATCTCAGTCCAAGCACCTCCCTCTCCCGAGGGCTCCCCTTCACTGGGCCTCTCAGTGTGTAATGAAAATAAATAAATAAATAAATAGTCTCTCTGAGCGGCTAAGGGAGCAAGGTGGGGGGCACAAGTGTTCCCCAACACCCCCCTCCCGAGAGGCAGAGTGGGGAGCCCCCTCTGGGCATCGTGAGATGCAGGGAGAGCCTGGCTTCCCACCCCCTTCCTCCCTGTGGCCCGCAGGTCAGTCTCATTCAAAAGCATTCACGGAGCAGCTCCCACAGGATGGGTCTCTAAGTGCTGAGGCCCAGTAACGCTGCTGTTCTCAGGGGGAGACAGGTAATACAAGCTGAGAGCCAGGTGGGGATGGGTGGATGGAAAACCAGGGCAGGGGAGGGGGAGGGGCTACGATGATAAATGGGGTCAGGACCCCCTTCCCCCAGCCAGGGGTGCTGTTTGAGAAAGATGGGGAAGGAGGGGAGGCAGGGAGTTCCGGGGGTACTGGGGAAGAACATTCCAGGCAGAAGGAAAGGCGTGTGCAAAGGCCCTGAGGCAGGAGCCTGTCTGATGTACTTGGTGAACAGCAGGGGCCCGGTGGCTAGCGGGGAGTGGGTGAGGGGGAGTCTTTGGAGAGGAGGTCACTGTGATCCGACACCTGATAACCATCTGTCATCTGTCGCTACCTCTGGGGCAGGACGTCAGCCTGGCGCTCCCCATAGCACCCCCAGCATGGAGGACGGCATCAGGCATGGGCAGCACTGCAACAGATATTGGTGACACACATGAATCAAAGAGCACGGACCGAATGTTTGGGTGTCTATGTGAAAAAACACAAATGCACATCCCCCAAGCCCCCCAAACAAACCAAAAGCCCAAAGCCAAAAATAAATAAATAAATAAAAATAAAAGCAAAACCAAAAACAAAATCACAAAAAAGCAAAAACCCCACAAACCCCCAACATAAAAACTCCAAAAAGCAAGAAAAACAAAAAATTAAAAACTCAAAAAACCCCATATCTCCAAAATACAAAAAAAACCCAGAACCCAAAACAAGAAAAACAAAAATTTTAAAACCCCACAACCCAAAACAAGAAAAGCAAAAACCACCAAAAAAATCAACCCTCCCAAACAAGAAAAACAGAAAATTAAAAACCAAAAACAAGAAAAAAATTTAAAAATTCAACCCCCCAAATCTCCAAAATACAAAAACCCCAAACCCCTGTAACAAGAAAATCAGAAAATTAAAAATACCCAACTCCTCCAAACAAAAAAAATTTAAAGAAACCCCCACACAAAAAACCATACCAGAAAAACAAAAAATTAAAAAAACCAAAAAACCAGTCCCCAAACAAGGAAAACAAAAAATTAAAAACCCACCACCACAGAATCTCCAAACTACAAAAACCAAAAAATTAAAAACCCAAACCAAAAAAATCCCAAAACAAGAAAAACAAAAAATCAACTCCCTGAAAAAACAACTCCCCTGAACAAGAAAAACAAAAAATTTAAAAATTAAAACCCCCTCAAAAATCTTGAAAATACCAGAAAAACAAAATTAAAAAAACCACAAACAAAAAAAACCCAAGACAAGAAAAATAAAAATTTTAACCCCCCAAAACCAAATCCCTAAAAACCAAACCCCCAAAACAAGAAAAAATTAAAAACCCCAAACCAAAGAAACCCCAAAACAAGGAAATAAAAAATTACCCCCCAAAAAAACCTCCCGGAACAAGAAAAACATACAACTTTAAACCCCCCAAACCAAACCACCAAACAAAAGAAAAAAATTACAACCCCCAAAATAAGAAAACAAAAAGTTAACTCCCAAACAACCCCAAAACAAAAAAGACAAAAAAATAAAAGAACCCAAACCAAAAAACCCAAAACAAGAAAAACAAAAAATTTTAAAAACACAAAACAAAAAAATTAAAAAGGCAAAAAAAAACCCCATACCAAAACCCCAAAACCAGAACTAAACCAAAAGCCAAAAAAAACAAAACAAAAAGGAGCCCAACCTCAAAACCGCACCCCAAAATCACTTCCAATAGCTTCATGACATCAGAAGGGTTTCTTAAACAAGACACAAAAAGCTTTCGGCAAAAAGTAAAAGCCTGAAACATTCAAGGGAAATTCAACAGAATTCAAATTAGGAACTTCTGTTCATCAGAGGACCGGCTGAAAGAGTGAGAAACAAGCAACCAGCGGGAGGTGCATCTGCCACACATGCGACTGACAAGGGCTCTCTGAAGAGCTCCGAATCAATGCGACAACTGGATGGAAAAACACACAGAAGTCACAAGCGAGGAAGCCCAAAGGGGCGGCAACCCCGAGGAGCGGCTCCCAGCCCGTGGCCTGACAGCCCGGCCGGGGAGGCTGCGGAGATGCTGGAAGCCCGGGTCCCCGGGGAGGGTGTGGCCGTGCGCGGGGCCTGCGCTCTGGCCGTCCCGCTCCGGGGGACCCTGGGAGCGCCGCAGGTTCCCCAGAACCCGCACTGGGATGGCCACAGCAGCTTCATTCACGATGGTCCAGGCTGGAAGGCGCCGGACGTCCATCAGTGAATAAACAGATTGCAGCAACTTCACTCGCAAGCGCCGCGGTTCCGCAAGACAGGCAGCAGCGGACAGCTCCGCACACGCTAAGGACGCTCTCCAAAACACGCTGTTTTGACTTGGGGGGCGGGGGGAAATGCCAACCTGAAAAGCACAGGCTAAAAGACACCGCGTATGTGAAGTTCCAGACCAGGCAGAGCAAAAGGAACTCGGTTAGGGACACTCTCGGGCGGCCAAGCCGGGAAGAAAACAAGCAACCGCTTATGACAAAAGCCAGGATGCTGGAGACCTCAGGGGCAGGGGATGGGGCTGTGATCGGGAAGGGTCCGGGGGTGGCGGGGTCCCCTGGGGGGCTGGCAGCATTGGGGGGGGCTTCTTGACCTGAGTGATGGTCATCTGAAAGTTAACCTCTAAACTGCGCAGATATTTATGACTTTTTTCTGTATTTCCCTTTCTCTCACGATTCACAACTTTGAAAAATTATCCCGCGGGCGGGGGTGGGAGGGAGGAAGGACTCAGAATAGGAATAACTCTGGGTGTCCTGGGTTCCTTCTGTGTCCCAGGTGCCATGCAAGGGGACTGACCCACTTTGCTATATGACGGAGGAGGGGACTGAGGCTCACTCATAGGACGTGGTTTGCTAAAAGCCACGCGGCAAAGTGGCCACGGTGGGCGCGAAGGCAGGGGACCCTGTGCAGAGGATGGGATTAATTTGGGGATTAGCTGCGGTGCCGCAGCTGCCGCGGGGCGCCACATGCGGAGCTGGCCGGACTCGCTAATATCTGCAAATATTTGAGGGTCACAGGAAGAGTTTTTCAAGAGTCAGAGGCAGGACAGCTGAGTGAGTGGGGGGCGGGGGGGAGACACGCATCAGGCCAGAGCGGAGGGTGCCAGACCCCGGGGGGTGGGGGTGGGGAGCCTTCCTATGGGTCAGCCCCTGCCAGGTGTGCAGGGCTGGAGAACTCAACCCCAGGCCTGCCATCTGGGGCGGGGAGGACAGGAGACACCCCACCGACCTCAGCTGCCCACCCCTCACCGGTCTCCCTGCTTCCTCAGGCCCCCCAGGACTTTGCACCTCTTGTAAGGCTCATCCTGTCTGTCCTCCTTGCAAACACCTATTCATCCTTTAAGCCTTGGCTCAAGACTCTCTGCTTCCAGGAAGCCCTCCCTGATTCCCTGGGCCAGTGTCTCCAACCTGGAATCCCCCGGAAGATGTGCCGATGAGCCTGGGTCCCTGTTCCGGAGAACTGGCCTGCCTCAGTGCCAGGGTGGGACCCGGTACCCAGAGGGAGAATTAGCCCACTTGGGGGTGACGGACTAGAGGGTCACAAAAGCCACAGAGAAAAGACGACAGGAAGGACAGCTAGTTTGTGGACAAGAAGTGGGTGGAAGGGCATTCTGAGTAGAGGGAACAGCATGGGCAAAGGGAGAGTGGCACGAAAATGCCAGCTAGTTCGGGACTCGGATGTGGGACTGTAGTGTGGGGTGGGTGGCAAGGAGAGGGACTCGGGCAGAGGGGCTGGGGCAGGGGGCGCCTCGGCTGCGTGCCTGCCCACAGAGGGAGCCACTGAGGGTCACAGTGACACAGTCTTTCACTTGTTCCACAAATACTTACTGGACCCTCCCATGGGCCAGGTGTGGTTCCAGGCACTGAAGGGGTGTGTGCGTGTGTGTGTGCGTGGCAAATATTGGATGAAGCAAAGGGCCTGCCGTCTTGGAGCTCAATTCAGATTCCCAGGCCCTGCCTGCAGTGTGGGCCAGGGGCAGGGCCCTGGCTCGGGGCACACCCCGAGACACCTTCACTTGGACCACAAATGAATCTTTACCTGGCTAGGAACCCACAGTCATGTAGTTCAGAGGCCCCTGCTATGGGCCAGGTCCCGGGGGAGGCCCTGCCAGGTGGGGTGGTGAGGGTACCCGCTTCACAGATGAGGAACTGAGCCCCAGAGAAGGTCAGGACTTCGCCAGAGGGCTCCGTACCCTGTGACCTACGCTGCTGGGAGGCCACGCTGACCGGCGATCCCTACATCCCTTGCGGCTCTTGGTGCTGGACCCCCGGCCCCGAATGCAGGGCAGAACCCTACAGGGGCGGCCCCAGCCCTGGCTGGGAAGAAAGGCCCTCGAGGCAGCTCTGAGACCACTAGCAGCTGAGAGGGAGAGGAGGGCAGGACGCTCCCCAGTTCTGGGAGACTCTGCTGGGTCCTGGCCACACGGGAGCCCAGTCCCATGAACTCTGGAACTCTTGCCTCCACTGAGAGGCCATGTGACTCCTTGTAGCCCGGAAGCCCAGGACCTAGCCACTGCCACCAGCCTTCAGGATTCAGCTCAGGGAAGCCTTCTGCCTCCTGCCCCGGGGAGGAGATTGCCCACTGCCCACCTGGTTCACCTGCCCACCTGTGCTCCTAGCCAGGTGGGGCCACATCTCTGTCTCTACTGCCCAGAGCACAGGGGCAGGTGCTCACGAGCCTTGGCTGGGCATGGAGAGAGAGGGGAAGAGAAAGAGGATCCTACTAGAGGGGGCCCCCCCGGGGACCGGGGACCCCCCCACCCTGACCCGGAGGCTGGCCTCAGGGTGCCCCACGATGCTACCTTTATTTTCAAGTCCCAGCTAAGTAGTGACCCCTCCCCAACAGTTACCCCAATCGGGTGGGGGTACAGGTAAGAAAATAGCCAATAGGGATAGCAGGGAGCATTCTGGCCTGGGGTGAGAGCTCTGGGTTCAGGACTGGGCTCATCTATGTGGCCAGAGGCAGGGCTGCCACTCTGGCTCTTATCACCCCACCTAGACCTTGACCATGACAAGGTGGGCCTGGCTGATGGACATCCGGCTTTGGGTCTGAGCTCCTATGACCTAAGAGACCGGACCCCTCCTCCCAGCCCAAGACAAATGCGTTCTGGCCCCATGGGACCCACAGGGGAGGGCTGCATTCCAGCTCAGTGGCCAGAAGATGGCCCTGCTCTCATGTCCAGTCTGGGGCCTCTGTGTGAGCCCACCTGTCCCCAGGCTCCCACCTGGGCACTCCCAAATGACTCAGCCACAGCACTAAGGGTCACCTGGGACGGCGCTAGCCCCCCTACCCCCATCGCGGGGACCTGCCCCCCCAACAAGCGGGGCTCTGTTGGGCCCCCAGCCCTTGGGCAATGGATGCACCTGCTACCTAGCTGCCTCCCCAGAGATGCTGAATCTAGTCTTGGGGGAGGGGAGGAGGTGGAGGGGGGAGCGGAGGACCCCCCCCCCCCCCCCCCCC
>PVHT021183632.1:11588296-11642080 GCA_004024745.2 Catagonus wagneri
GTCCTGGCCTAAGAACCCTCGAGGGCGGCCACCGACAGACGCCAGCATCCACGTCCAGCCTCTGCGCCCTGAACTCCGCCCTAGCCTTTCCTCCTCAGCAAAGGGTGTGCACTCCCGGGAAGTCCCCCAGGACCAGGAGCCCCCTGCAGGGGTCCCCGCTGGACACCTGTCTTTACAAGAGGCTGTACTGCTGCTTCGTCATTCCCTGAGCAGGGCCTCCAGCGTAACTGGAGAGGCTGAAGGCCCCTGCCTGTCCCCAGCCCCGCAGCCTCCCTGCTATGCGGTCATGGAACGGGAGGGACGAGGGGTTACTGGAGCAGGGCGCTCCACCCACCCAGCCACCCCTGTAACCACTCACCTGCCACCTCCCACCCATTCCTCCGTGTATCCATCCTTGCTATTTGCATCTTGTATCCATACATCCATCTGTCCATCCACGGATGCCTCCATCCTTTGACACGTGCCCATTCGTGCACGGGTCCCCCCTTCCATGCCTGTACCGTGTATTCACTAACACATTCTCAAGCACTTACCCAGCCACCCTTCCCGCATCCATCTATCCGCCCATCCGTTCTTAGAGCAGTCATTTCATTGATCTTAGTCCCGGCATCCGTGCCTAGACTGTCTCTATGGAGCACCCATCCTCTGACATGTACTCCTGTATCCATCCAGCCCTTTATCTGTTCACCCGCTGACATCAGTCCATCCATTTTAGATCCTTCCATCCATTCATTTGTCCACCTTGTCACATGCACGAGAAATCCATTTCTCGCATCCATCAACCCACCCATCCATCCATCCACGGAGAGCTCGTTCTGTGCATCCAGCCTGGTCTCCTTATCAGGTCTTCCACCCAACCTCTCATCCATCCGCTTCTTGCCGCCTGCCCGCCAACCTCTGCTGCTCGGCGTCTGCCCTCCCGGCTTGTCTCTCCGCCCACCGACCCGCTACACACCTCCCGTCACCATCCACCTACCTACGACCCACCCGCTGGCCCCCGCTGGCCATCCCACGTGGCTTCTCCATCTGGACGTGCTGGGATCCCACCGCACCACCTGCAGCGGGTCTGGAGCTTTCCGTGTCTGCCTTCCCCAGGCAGGCCCAGGCCTGGCCCCTCTCCCCCCGTGACTTGGTTCAATGAATAAATGACTGCAATGCCCCTGCCCGGCTCAGAGCTGGGCACTAGCTGATGCCCATCCAGAGAAGCCCCCAAAGAGTGGGGTGGTAGCCTCCGGATGCATGGCCTGTGGGGCTGGGCCACTGCTGGGGCCCCTTCCTGGATGGGGTGGGGCGGGGAAGGCCCCCCTCAGTCACCCTCCTCACACCTGCTGGGCTCAGACTGTGAGATGCCGAAGGGCGAGGTCAGTGTCACATTCATCTAAGTGGTCCTGATGAACGGGGCAGAGGGGTGCACGGGGGGAGCACGCTAGAGGATGTAGAATTCACTCACTTATTCACCCCCCGCCCCCAGGCTCGTTCATCCCCGTAACAGTGAACCAGCAGAGACAGCTCCGGGCAGCTTTGCCCGCCACAGGCTACCATCCAGGGCCCGCTCTCCGGACAAGGAAGCCACGCCTCTGACTACGCAGTGTCGAGTCTCAGACACAGAACCCCAGAGAGGGTGGGGCGTTGCTCAAGGTCACACAGCAGATCAGTGGCAGAGCACGAACCGGAACTCAAGACTCCAGACTCCCACCCGGGCCTCTCTCCGAGGCTCCCCACCAGGAGGGGACCCCGAGGGCAATATTCCAGAGCGACACAGTGAGCCTGGGTCACCCTTGGGCTCGTCCCCAGGGATCTTTACCCGTGTTAAGGGGGGGAGACACACACCTGACCCATGGCCGTGTCCTTGACCTCCATACTCCCGCAGCACTGATTCTGCTCTGTTCTTCGGGGTCTCCCCTCTCACTCCGGCCTTGACCCAGGCTGCATCTCTCGTGCTCCTCCACCCTCCCGCATTCAACTCCTACTCAGGCCCTGGAATCTGGGAAACCCGTAGGCCGCCTCCAACCAAGTCCTGGAGCCTCTCCTCCCCCTCACTCATTCGTTCCTAACCTTGACTGAGCACCTCTAGGAGTAGAGGTGCTGCTTCCAAGCGCTGCCGTGGAGATGATGCACGAAAATGCTGTTACAGGCCCGGCACATAGTAGGTGCTCAAAAACGGCGGCTATTTGTGGGCCAGACCCCGTGCCCAAGCACCTTGGAGGCTGGATGCCGGGTCACCCTTCGGGCTGCTCTGACCTCCCTCCCTCCTGACCTGGACACGCGCCGCTCCCCGCGCCCAGGCCGTGGAAAGCCAGGCACACCCCGCCGGCGCTCTGGGCAGCCCCGGCCCTGCCCACTCAGCGTCCCGGGTGCGAACAGCTCCAGGTTCTGAGGATCGGCGGGACGCAGAGTGCAGGAATCTATAAATACGAGACAATGGCTGGGAGGGTCCTCCGCACCGGGCGCCGGCACAGCCAGGAAGAAGCTGCATCTGCCACTGTGCCTGCTGTTCTGCGCCGCCCTGATTATAGTGAGAGTCGGGAAAATTAAGGGTTTTCGGGGACGCTGCCAGGGCCCAGGCTGCTGCCTCCCCGCCCTGTGCGTCACAGATGCCAGGCAGCGCCGCCTCCATGGGCCACTTGCCCCAGCCGGCAGTGCCACCCCGGGCCTGGCGGGGTCGGTACGCCACAGCGTTTAAGGGCCTTTCATCCACAGTCCTCGCTGGCCCTGCGCGAGGGAAGGGCTCTGCAGCAGGTGTCGGGGGTGGGAGGGTCGCTCTAGGGCCCAGTGAAGGGCTAGGACCTGTCCTTGCCCCCCAGAGATCCAGAGCACCAGGGCCACCACAGAGGCCAGGCCCACGGAGACCCTGTGCCACCTGCCTGCGGCCCCCCGGCCCGGTCAGCTGTGCTCTGCCCAGACCTGGTGCGTGGCTGACCTTGGCCAGCCAGGGCTCCAGCCCTTTCGGCCACCCCCAGTCACTCCCTGGTGCCTGCTCTGCTCCCATCCTGCTGGTCCCGGAGACTCCAGGATGTCACCCACGCTGTTCCTGCCCCCAAAGAAACCACACTGGGGATGGGGTGGGGCCCAGATGAGGAAGGAGACACCTCTGAACCAGGCAGGAAGCGGAAACGCTAGGGCAGCAATTCCCATCCAGCAGTGCTGGGGTTCAGGGAGTGGAAGCTTCAGCTGAGCGGCCCGCGCTCGCCCTCCCCTCCCCGAGCCTCAGTTTCCTGCTTCTAACTCAGAGAGTACTTGGCTGGCAGGTACTGAATGTGACCCGGGGGGTCCGGGGCTGCGAACGCGCTGCAAGCGCTGCAAACGCGCAGCAAATGCCCTGCAAGCGCTCAATGAGCCAGCCGCCCCGGTCCAGCCTCCTTCCAGCTCCTTGACCCTTCCGGGCCGGGCGGCCTCACCAAGCCCCGACCCGGGGCGGGAGGGGGGTCTGCCTGCGCCCTGGCCGCCTGCCCGCCCGGCCGGGGCAGCGGCAGATCCCAGATCCCCAGGCCTCGTGCTGGACCCCCAGCACCCTGCCCGGTCCGATCCATCCTTCATCCCTCTCGCCGCAGGGAGGCACGTGGCGGGGGGCGAGGACCCCGCACTCGCACGCAGGTGCTCGCGGCGGGCCGCGCGGGGTGGGGGTGGGGGGCAGGGCACCGCGCGGAGGCCGAGCGCCCGCCCCGCCAGTGCCCCCCGCGGCCAGGCAAGCGTTCATGGCGGGGCCCTGGCGCACCCGCACCGGAGGGGGCGCCGCGGGCAGGCACAAGAGGCTGGACAGTCGCCCCCCTGGCGGGAGGGGGGACGCGAGCCGCCTCCGGCGCGGTGCAGAGACCGCCCTGCCGCGTGGGTGGCGCCCGCCCCGCCTCCGCGCGGGTGCCCGGGCCCTGCCCTCCCGGCTCGCAGGTACTTACCGCCCGGCGGAGCCGGCCAGGCCGGCGGCCCCCGGTCCACATGGCCCCGGGGCAGCCGCGCCGCTCGCCGCCGCTGCCGCCGCCGCTGCCGCTGCTGCCGCCGCCGCCGCCGCCGCCGCCGCCGCCGCGCTCCGGTCCTGCCGCCGCCGCCGCCGCCGCCGCCGCCGCCGCCCCCGGCCCGGGCCCTCCCCGCCGAGGCCGAGCGCGCCCGGAGCCGGCGCGGCCGGGGCTCCCCCACCCCGCCCGGCTTCCCGCAGGGAGCGCCCGCCCCCCGCCCCCAGCCCGGCTCCCCGCCAGCCCCGGCCCCGCGCAGCCGCGGCTGATTCAGCGGCTCCCCCCGCAGCGCCCAGGCCGGGCGCACTCGGGGGGCGCGGACCGGACCCGGGGACGCGGGGCGCCACGTGGGCCCCGGAGCCCGGGAGGGAGTGAATGAACCCGCGGGAGCATGAATGGCGGAGCGCCTGAATGAATGCGTGCAGGAGGAACGAATGAATGAGGAATGAATGCAGGAGGCGAGGTTGAGAGAAAGAGTGAATGGGCCTTTGAAACCTGGGGACTTGACTTTTCCGACCCATTCATACGGTCATTCATTCCGGCCCTCGACATTTATTGAACACCTACTGTATCCCGACACTGCTCTAGGCACGGGGGACACCCACCCTCCTGGAGCTCACACTTGGCAAACTGAGAAAATGAGGGAAGGCAAGACTCGCCAAGTCACCCTTCCTCCTTGCTCTGTCACATCTCCCAGTCGCGGCTCCCTCCGTCGCAGCGGGTGCCTGCCCCCACTTTTTGCTCTCTGCGTGACCTGGCCCTTCAGGGCCAAGGCAAGTCAGGTGATGAGAAGGGCACCCCGGCCTCCACCCCAGCTCTGGGCAAGGGAAGGTGGCCGCTGGATGGGTCCGTGTTGCTCCCAGAGCGGCCAGCTGGAGCATGCCCCACTCCAGCAGAGCCTGAAGCTGGCCCAGTCGTGGACCCGAGGAAGGGTGCAGGGTGGACCATGGCCTTTCCTCGCTGAGGCCCTGGGTAAGGTGATCCCGATGGTCCAGGCCAGGCTGGGGCCTCCTCAAGAACCAGCCTCAGTTCCCAGCGCATCGGAGCTCTCTGGGGGCAGGTGGAAAAGGCTGCCAGCCCAGCCAGCGAGCAGCAACCAGCATCCGAACCCTGCAAAAACCCCAAGGGGACCAGAGGTCCCAAAGCGCATGCACGTGACCTTTGTCCTTACTCAGGACCGACGCCCTCATGTTTCACACCTGTTTATGTAACTCCCAAGCACATGGCCCATGACAAGATGCTGCTGATGGAAACTTGATGCGTTTTTGGACTTTATCGTGGTAAAATGTGTATAACAGAAAATTGACCACTTTAACCATTTTCAATTGGGCAGTTCAGTGCCATTAAGTAATCACTTTGTTGTGCAGCCACCCCCACCGTCCGTCTTACACTTGATATTTGTACACTTTGCAGTTTCTATTCACGCTCGCTTAATTAGGGGAGGCAGTAGGTTGCTACCTGCAGGCGCAGGACAGGGCTGTGAAAAGGCGTTGAGAGCAGGAAAAGTGAGAAAAGCAGTAAAAAGGGGATGGAAAAAGGAGCCAGCAGCTGACCGGAGCCAGTTAGTGTTGAGGCAAAGTCTTCTCCCGTTCCGGCCCCGGGGACGTTATTGAGTAACAAATGGCCAAGAAGTGCAGCAAGGTTCCAAGTCCCAGGGGCGGGGTGAGCATCAGAGGACCACCCGTAGGCAGGTGCCCAGGGCCTGCCATCAGGGCAAAATGGCAGGTGGCCGCTGAGGGCGTGGGCTCTTTGTCCCTCCTGTGGGACTGTTTTAGGCTCACCTGGGGTTGCAGGCTCTGTGACCGCCACTCCTGCCCTTTCTGACACTGTTCAGGCCACGTGTCGGGGCGGAGGCAGCCGGCGAGAGGCAGTGGGGGCCCAAGCCCCCACCTGCCAGCCCTGATGTCCCGCCTTCCCCAGGCCGCAGAGGGACAGCAGTAATGGGGGGATGTGGACGAAGTGTACCTGCAGGGTTCTGCCCACATGTCCTGCCCGGACAGTGGTCCTGCTCAGATGGTGCCAGAACATTCGCCATCAGCCCTGGCTCTGCTGCTGCCAACGCTGCAGATGTCCTGGTGGGGGGGCGGGGGAGAGGTGGGGGTGCCCATGCCTGGGGCTCAGGCAGCTTGTATATTCGAGCTTGGGTCTGCTTGGCAAGGCCCTGGGAGGGTCGTCCCCCACGCCGCACACCGAATCCCCGCCCAGCAAGGTCTCTCTTCTCCCTTCCTCCAGCTCACTAGCTGGGCGGCTCAGTCAACCCCCCGTGACGACCTTGTGAGGGAGGTGGCACTAGCCCTCTTTGGCAGATGGGAAAACTGAGGCTCAGAGAGGCAAAGTCCCTTGTCCGAGGCCACTTGGCAAATAGGCGCTAAGCTAGGATTTAGTACCCGAGTCACTCTGGGTAGGTGTTCTCCCCATTCAAGTCTCACCTTAGGACCCACCTCTAAGCATCTCTGGGGAAAAGGTCCAGATCCTTGTAAGATGGGAGCCTGGAGCATCGGTGTCATCCAGGCAGCCTTCCTGGAGGAGGTGGAGTTTCAGCTGAGGATGAGATGAGAAGAAGAGATAAAAATGGCAGGGCTTGGAGACCATGCCCTGAGCCTGTGTAGGTCCCCTGCCCCCGGCCTCCGGCCCTCATTTGGGCGTCCACTGGCTATCCTGACCCTCCCTCTCAATCCCATCCCCCAGTGTGATTTCCTTCGTGAGTCCTGCGACTCTTAGACGTTGCCTGGTTTACTTGATCTCAGCTTGAAGCGTGAGCCTCGAGGTGAGGGGAGGACATTGGAGAGGGGCATGAACAAATGAATGGAGGAATGATGGGGGGTGGAGTTGGAGGGGGCCGGTGCGACGCCCGGCTCCTGGCTGTGCTGGCCAAGTGGACCAGAGCAGGGGGGCAGAAGGTCCCCCCTGAGAGTAAGGTTGGGGAGACACCCAAGCATAAGGGTCCCGCCCCGCCCACCCCCGCGGGCTGCAGCGTCTGGCCTGATTTCAGCCTTTCAGCCTTTCGTGTTCCCTGCCCGCTCCGTCGGGCTAGGACGGAGAAGACTCCTGGAATGTGAGCTCTGACTGGGGCAGCTAGGAGGTTTCTTCACTCCATTCCTTGGCAGAGCCCTCCAGGCCCCCGGCAGGAGCAGGGGTTAGCTGCCTCTGCAGGCCCAACGTCCCCCACATCCCCGGCCCCATCTGGTTGGCTCCCCACCCCCAGACCCACTATTTTCTCTTGGGAACATTTTCTTAAAGTCGAGGATTCAGCATCTGCTTCTGGGGGTAACCAAAGGCTTCTGGGCAACCAGAGAACAAAACGGTCCCCAGTTCGCTAGGGCAGAAATAGCGGCATCACCCCCAGGCAGTAAAGGCTCCGAATAGAACCCTGACCTCCCCCAGCCCCGGGCGGCCGTGGCACGGCCTCGGGGGGCTCCACCTCTGCCTGCAGGGCCCCGTCCCGCTTCTGGCCCAGTGCTCCCTCCGGGATACTCTGTGCCGCATCCTCAGCCTCCCCGCTGGGCCCGCCCTGGGTCGGCTCTGTGGGAAGGGGCACCAGCCTCCTGAGAACTCTGCCGTGTGCTGGCCGGTTCCACCAGGTAGAGATGGACTGGGCGCTGCGACTTGGGCTCAAAACGCTGTAAGGAGAGGAGACAATTTCTACCAAATATTTATCAGAACAAGACACGCGGGTATACTGACTTATCATGCACGAATAGACAAGCCAGTTCCGGCAGAGGAAAGAAATGAGGGCAGGAGTTCCCGCTGAGGCTCCGCAGGTCGAGAACGTGACACAGGGTGTTCCCGTCATGGCACAGCAGAAAGGAATCTGACTCGCATCTGTGAGGATGCAGGTTTGACCCCTGGCCTCGCTCAGTGGGTTAAGGATCCGACATTGCCGTGAGCTGTGGTGTAGGTTGCAGACGCCACTCAGATCCTGCATTGCTGTGGCTGTGGCTGTGGCGAAGGCTGGCAGCTATAGCTCCGATTCGACCCCTTGCCTGGGAACCTCCATATACCACAGGTGTGGCCCTAAAATGTAAAAAAAAACCTCCAACCAACCAGACAAACAAAAAGAACCTGACATAGGAGTTCTCATTGTGACGCAGTGGAAACAAATCCCACTAGTATCCATGAAGACGCAGGGTCGATCCCTGGCCTCGCTCAGTGGGTTAGGGATGCAGTGTTCCCATGAGCTGTGGTGTAGTTTGCAGATGTGGTTCGGATCCTGTGTTGCTGTGGCTACAGCTCTAATTTGACCCCCTAGCCTGGAAACTTCCATATGTTGCAGGTGCACCCTGAAAAGAAAAAAAAAGAAAAAAGAAAAGAAATGAGGGCAGCCAGGCTAGAGGGAGGGGTCCCACCTGGGACAGCTCAGGCCTGTTCCCCCTTCCCCTGAGCCACTTGTTGCCCCTGGAGGGGGAGCAGCATGCAGATGCCCGTGGCCAGGGTTCCTCTCCTGGGCCCTCCACCCTTGGGCTTGGCCGTGGTGATCACACGGCAGCGGACACCGAGGTGGCCTCACCGAGATGAAATTGCCACTCAGTGTGGAGATCTGGTGCTGACAGACTCACCTGCTGACACGGGCAGGTGTCAGTTAAGGTCACACCTGGGGACCCAGCTTCTTCAGCAGCCCACCTGCTTGGTCCTGGTCCAGGCCTTGGCTCCTAGGGTGGGTGAGCTCCTGCATTCCTGCCGGGCCCAGGGCCCTTCCCCAGCCCACCTCAGCTCCAGCCCCATCCCCTGGACTGGGCTCCAGCCTCATGGTCAATGTCAAGGCCCGCCTGCGTCTGGGCCTTTGCACAAGGTGTCCTCTCACCCCGGGATGGCCTGCCAGGGAGTGTTCCCCTGGAAAACGCCCGATCTCAGCTCCCAGAGTCGCCACTGCTCAGAAGGAGGAGTGACCCCGACAGGCGCAGGTGTCACTCAGAGTACCCCCTCCAGTGTCGGGGGCTCAGCCTGGGCGGGACGCCAGGCCTGGGAAAAGGTCTAGGGGCCTTGGGAAGTGGGAACAGACAGAGAAGCAGAGTCTGAGGTCAGGGATGGCCCCAAGCCAGGCTGCCTGGGGGCTCAGTGCCAATGCCTGTGGTGCTTGTCTGGCCCTGTGCTGAATGGCAAGGCTGACGGGGCAGGCAAGGCAGCGTCGAGTGGCTATGCTGGGCCCAAAGGGTGGAAACTGAGGGTGCCCCACACCCACCATTCCCAGCCCAGAAGCTCCCATCTCCCCCCAGGGAGCCCCACCGCTTCCCAGCTGCCCCTCATCTCCGAGACCTGCCTTTTCTCTTTTCTGGGCCCTGGGCCCCAGTACCTTTCTCACCCTGTCCCTCTATTGTTCAAGAACCTGCAGGGTCTCCCTGTTGCCCGAGACCCCCATCTGGTGTTCACTGCCTTCCACGGGCTTCCCTGAGTCCTGTCAACACTTGACAGAGGCAGAGGATCTTCTGTGTCCGCAGGTCCACGCCAGGCCACCCTCTGCGGCCCGCTCAGAACAGGAGACGATGCTCCAGTAAAATAAAGGCTCATGGGATTTCAAGCCCCTGGAATGGCGAGGGTGGGGCCAGAGCGTGGGGCGGGGTCCCCTAGTGCCACCTCTGTCCAGACCCCCACATTCTGGCCCCCAGGACACATTGCTTCCCCACTTGATTCTTCAGTGATTCTAAACCCCTTCTCCAACCAGAAGGTGGCCCCTTGTGGGTGGGCCCAGGGACCTTCTAGGTGGCTCCCATCTGGGACAGTGGCCAGTCAAGGTGTGGGTGACTTGAAAATCTTCTGGATGCCCAAGCTGCCACTGGTTGGGCGTCTGGCCTGGACACCAGGAGGCCTCAGTCCTGGTCCTACCTGCCTGGGAGCCCCCAGCGGGACAGTCCCCTTTCTCAGCTGAAGAATGGGGGTCTGCCTCCCGCCTGCCCGCTCACGTGACTGTCAGCCCGGGGACAGAGGACTCTGCAGCCTTGGTCCTGGGGTCAAAGACCTAGGACGCACTGCCGCTGGGGCGCACCCCTCTGCCGGGCGCCGAGCTCTGGGCTGGCCTGGCGGGCGTGGCAGGCCGGGGCCACTGGAACGTGAGCCGGCGGCCCTTGTTGAAACTGGGCGGCAGAGGCGGACACCAATTTTCCCCACTCCGCTGGGCAGGAAAATTATTTCTTCTGATTCCTCGGTGTTCCAGCAGGTTCTGGGCCCGCAAGTGACTTAGAGACTTGTTGGAACAGGGGCTGCGGCGGGCCTCAAATCAGACTCCCACTCCGGCCAGGATGGGAGGCGGAGCTGGGAGCAGCCCTGCCTGGCGGCCTCCGGAGCCTGCCCCCCCCACCGTGGCTGGAACTCTTCCGGGCCCTTGAGCATCTCCAGCTCATCTTTCTCTGGGCTCTGCCCGTGCAGCCCCCAAACCACAGCGGTGGATTCACCCTGGGCTTCGGACATCAAAAGCAGGGGGCAGAGAAGCGCATGGGGCCACCGCCACCTGCGTCCCGGGCACAGGATCACTGGCCCTGGGGCACCCGGAGAGTGTCAGCCCCACCTGAAAGGGGAAACCGAGGCCGGGACGATCAGGTGACCGTGCTCCATGGAGGTAAAGGAACTGTGATTTGTGGCCACGACCCCCGAGCCCTTCCCTGCAGCTAAGCCACAACGGGAACTCCACGATTGAAGATTTGAAACAAAGTCTGCGGAGGCCCAGGCCTGCCCAGGAGGCTCACGGGAGTTAGAGGTATTCCCGGGCATTGGGTCCAGGAGCAAGGAGCTTGGAAACCAAGGGAACAAGTTCAAATCCCAGTTGTCGCCCAGCAGGAGGGGGACGGGGGCCAGGTAGGGGCTCCCAGAGCCGGGTCAGCCCTGGGAGTCCAGTCCTCTGTCCCCAGGGGGTGTTAGCACCCAGGCTGCCCCTGTGGCCACTGTCTCCCCTCCACGTTGCTCCCTCCCTCTTGACAGAACTTTGCTTGGGGGCAGAGGCCCAGGCCCAGCAAAGGACTGCATTTTCCAGCCGTGCTTGCCACTCACACGGCCAGGCGACTACGTCCTGGGGAATCGCGTGGAAGAAGTTGTTAACCAGGATTTCTTTCTTTATTTATATACTTATATACTTTGGTGGTTGTTTTCTTACAGCTTCACCGAGGCACAGTTGACTTAATGATAATCTGCTCAGCTTTAAACCGCACAATTTAATGTTTCGATACGTATGTACTTTCTATAGTTTTATATAAGCGGAATTGTATGGTATATATTCTCTCTCTCTCTCTCTCTCTCTCTTTTTTTTTTTGGCTGGGTGATTTCTGACTATCTCAGCATAATGATTTTGAGATTCCTCCTTGCTGTTGCGTTTATCAATAGCTCATTCCTTTTCATGGTGAATCATATTCTGCTTATGAATATGCTATCATTTGTTTATCTATTTCCCTATTAATGGACTTTTTTTTTCTCTCATTTTCTTGGCTATGATAAGCAAAGTTGCTATGAACATTTGTGTCCAAGTTTGTGTGTAGACATATTGCTTTAATTTCTCTTGGTCAAATACCTCAGAGGGGTGGCTCAATCATATGGTAGGTGTATCTTTCATTTGTTAAGAAACTGCCAAATTGTTTGCACCATTTTACGTTCCCACCAGCCAAGTATGAAAGATCCAGCTGCTTTCCATCCCTGCCAGCATTTGGTAGGGTCAGTCTTTTAAATTTGAGCCATTCATAATGGATGTGTTGTGATATCTCACTGTGGTTTGAATTCTCATTTTTTTGAACGGCTAAATGATGCTAAGAATCAGCTTTAGTTTGATTAAACTATAACAAAGGAGGCAAGACTATACAATAGAGAAAAGACAATCTCTTCAATAAGTGGTGCTGAACAGCTATGCGCAAAAGAATGAAATTAGAACATTCTCTAACACCGTACACAAAAATAAGCTCAAAATGGATTAAAGACCTAAATGTAAGACTGGATACTATAAAACCCTTAGAGGAAAACATAGGCTGAACACCCTCTGACATGCCCCAAAGCAGTAGCTCCTCAGATCCACCTCCTAGAATAATGACAATAATAACAAAAATAAACAAATGGGATCTAATTCAACTTAAAAGTTTTTGCATAGCAAAGGAAACCATAAGCAAAACGAAAAAACAACCCACAGAACTGGAGAAAATATTTGCAGATGAAGCAACTATCAATGGATTAATCTCCAAAATATATAAATACCTCTTGCAGCTCAATTAAAAAAAAAATAAATGGGCAGAAGATCTAAGTAGACATTTTTCCAAAGAAGACATACGGATGGCCAAAAAAACACATGAAAAGATGTTCAACATCACTAATTATTAGAGAAATGCCAATCAAAACTATTACGAGGTACCACCTTACACCAGCCAGAATGGCCATCATCAAAAAGTCTACAAATAATAAATGTTGGAGAGGGTGTGGAGAAAAGGGAACCCTCTTACACTGTTGGTGGGAATGTATTTTGGAGCAACCACCATGGAAAATTGTATGGAGGTTCCCCAAAAAACTAAAAACCACGCTCCACAGCAATCCCGCTCCTGGGCCTCTCTCCAAAGAAAACCGTAATTCAGAAAGGTGCATGCACTGTGGTGCTCCTTGCAGCACTGCTTACAACAGCCAAGGCACTGGAGGAAAAGTAATTGTCCACCAAGAGAGGAATGGAAGGGGTTCCCACTGTGGTTCAGAGGGTTGTGCACCTGAGTAGTATCCGTGAGGATGTGGGTTTGATCCTTGGCCTCACTGAGTGGGTTAAGGATCCAGCCCTGCTGAGTGCTGTGGAGTAGGTCAAAGACTCAGCTCAGACCCTGCATTGCTGTGGCTGTGGCACAGGCCAGCAGCTGCAGCTCCAATTTGACCCCTGGTCTGGGAACTTCCATGTGCTGCAGGTGGGGCCCTAAAAAGCAAAGCAAAGCAAAACAAAACAAAAACAGAGGAAAGGATAAAGAAGATGTGGTACGTATATACAATGGAATATTGCTCAGCCATAAAAACAATGAAATAATGCCATTTGCAGCAACATGGATGAACTTAGAAACTATCATACTAAGTGAAATTAGTCAGTGAAAGACAAACATCATATGATATCACCTATACGTGGAATTAAAAAAAATACAAATGAACTTATTTGTAGAACAGAAACGGACTCAAGGGCTTTGAAAAACTTATGGTGGCCATAGGGGGCAGGTGGGGGGTGGGGAGGGATGGACGGGGGTTTTGGAACCGGCATCTGCACACTGAGGTATGTGGAACGGTTGGCCAACAGGCACCTGCTGTATAGCACAGAGAATTCTACCCATGGTAGAATAAGAATAATCATTCCTTGATTGTTTATGTGAGAAAAGAATCTGAGCGATAATGGATATGTGCATATGTATGGTTGGGTCACTTTGTTATGCAGCAGAAATTATCATAACCTTGTAAATTAACTATACTTCCATAAAACTTAAAAAAAAAAAAAAAAAGAATCTACGTTAGGGAGTTCCCTTGCAGTTTAAGGATCTCAGACTGTCACTGCAGTGGCCTCTATTGCTGCCTTGGTGCAGTTTGGTCCCTGGCCCGGGAACTTCCTCATGACGCAGGAAGTGGGGGGAAAAAAGTCAACTTTAGTGAAATGCCTGTTCAAATCCTTTGCTTATTTCTTAGTTGCATTGTTTGTGCTATTATTACTCAGTTGTAAGTTCTCTCTATGATCTGGACACGAGTTCTTGTCAGATACCTGTTTTACAAATATTCTTTACCAGTCTTTTGCTGGCCTTTTAACTTTCTTAAAACTGTCTTTTAAAGAGTAAAACTTTTAATGCAAATAAAGTCCACTTTATCAATTTTTAAAAATACTTTGTACTTATTGTGCTAAGAAATCTTTCCTAGTGTGTAATTAGAAATACAATTGGTTTTGTATCCAGCAGTCTTGCTAAGCTCATCGATCAGTACAAATAGCCTTTTTTTTGTGAATTCCTTAGAAATTTTTATGGAGGACCATGACAACTGGGTGTGAAGGATAATTTTGCTTCTTTCTTTACAATCATTGTGACTTTTGTTTTGTTTTCTTGCCTTATCGCATTAGCTAGAGCCTCCATTACAGTGTTAGATAGAAGCGGTAAGAGTGGGTTCCCTGCCATGGTCTCTGTGTTGGGGGCGGCGTTGAATTCTTCACTGCTAAGTGTACATTTCTCTTGTTCTTGTCTCCTGAGTCTTTATTAGGAAAAGGAGCTGAAATTCATCAAAACAAATTTTGCCTCTATCGAGGTGATTACATATAGCAATATGGATATATACATATATGTATTTATCTAATTAATATATTTATATATATATTTAGTCTGTCAACATGCTGAATCACACTTACAGATTTTCAAATGTTAAACCAATCAGTCTCTTGCTGGGATAAACTCGACTTTGACATGAAGTGGACGTGTCTTTTTATAGTTTGTCGAATTCAACTTGTGAATATTTTGTTAAAAATTTTTGTGTCTATGTCCATGAGGAATATCGGTATGTAGATATCTTCTCCTGTAATGTCATTGTCCAATGTGGGTATCAGGGTAATGCTGGCCTCAAAAGATAAGTTGGGAATTTCCCTCCTCTTCTATTTTTTGGGGTGGTTTTTCTCAGAATGGGTATTCTCTCTTCCTTAATTGTTTGGTAGAATTTACCAAGAAAGCCATCTGGGTCTGGAATTTTCTCTGTGGAAGGTTTTAAATTACAAATATAATTTATTTAATAGATGTGGGGTTATTCAGATATCTTTTCCTTTTTTTTTTTTTTTTGTCTTTTTAGGGCCACACCCATGGCATATGGATGTTTCCAGGCTAGAGGTCGAATCAGAGTTGTAGCCCCTGGCTTATGCCACAGCCCCAGCAATACCAGGTCTGAGCCACATCTGTAACCTACACCACAGCTCCTGGCAATGCTGGATACTTAACCCAGTGAGCAAGGCCAGGGCTCGAACCTGCATCCTCATGGATACTAGTCAGATTCATTTCTGCTGAGCCAAGACGGGAACTCCAGATATCTATTTATTTTTGAGAGAGCTTTTGTAGTTCTGATACTTCAGAGAAGTCGTCCAGTTCACCTAGGTTATCAGATTGTTGGCATAAAGTTTTTCAAAACATTCACTTGTTATCCTTTTATTTATTTATTTATTTACTTATTTTGTATTTTTTTCTTTTTGTGGCTGAAGCTGAGGCATGTGGAAATTCCAGGGCTAGGGTTCAAAGCAGAGATGCAGCCGCTGGCCTACACCACAGCCACGGCAATGTCAGACCCTTAACCCACCGAGCGAGGCCAGGGATGGCACCCACACTGTCATTGATTCGAGTCGGGTTCGTTTCTGCTGCTCCATGAAGGGAACTCCACACCGTGCATTTTGAAGTGTTATTATTACGTACATAAGCATTACAATTGTTAAGATTGTCCTTGAGATGAACTCATGAGGGACTAAGTCTTTATCATTATGAAACTCTCTTCTTTATTTATTTTTCATTTTTTGTGTTTTGTCTTTTTAGGGCCGCACCTGTAGCATATGGAGGTTCCCAGGCTAGGGTTCGAATCGGAGCTGCAGCTGCCAGCCTACACCACAGCCACAGCAATGTGGGATCTGAGCCACCTCCATTACCTACACCACAGTTCATAGCAATGCCGGATTCTTAACCCACTGAGCGAGGCCAGGGATCAAACCTGCAACCTCATGGATGCTAGTCGGTTTCATTAACCACTGAGCCATGTTGAGCGAGGCCAGGGATCAAGCCCACATCTTCATGGATACTAGTTGGGTTCATAACCTGCTGAGCCACAACAGGAAGTCCATCTTCAATTATTTTTTCTGTCCCCTTTCCTCCCCCCTGCCTCCTGGGACTCCAATTACACGTGTTGGTCCACTTGATTTGTCCCACAGGTCAATGATCCTGTGTTCATTTTTTCCCCCAGTTATTTCCTTCTCTATATTTAATTTTGGATAGTTTCTATTGCTGTGCCTTCCTGTTCACAGGTCTTTCCTTTTGAAGTGTTTAATCTGCCATTAAGTCCCATCTA
Source organism: Catagonus wagneri (assembly GCA_004024745.2). NCBI lineage: Eukaryota > Metazoa > Chordata > Mammalia > Artiodactyla > Tayassuidae > Catagonus > Catagonus wagneri. The sequence continues at coordinate 11,604,238 of PVHT021183632.1, forward strand.
TTTTTTCCATCTTGCACAGTTTTTTTTTTTAACTTGAAAAGCTCAATTTGGCTTTTTAAAAATATGTTCTATTTCTTTCATTTTCATGGTCATGATTTCCTCTACTTTCTTGAACATATACAAATTTTTATCATCCATCTTCCTCATTCTATCATCTGGTCATTTCTGGGTTTGTTTCTGTTGATTTATTTGTGTTCTTATGGATCCTATTCCTTCTTTGCATGCTTGGTAATTTTTTTCTTTTTCTTTCTTTCTTTCCTTTTTTTTTTTTTTTTTTTTTTTTTTTTTTTTTTGCTTTTTAGGGCCACACTATGGCATATGGAGGTTCCCAGTCTAGGGTTCCAATTGGAGCTGTAGCCACAAGCCTACATCACAGCCTCAGCAATGCAGGATCCAAGCCGCATCTGCGACCTACACCATAGCTCATGGCAATGCCAGATCCTTGACCCACTGAGCAAGGACAGGGATCGAACCCACAACCTCATGGTTCCTAGTTGGATTTGCTTCCACTGTGCCATGACAGGAACTCCGCATGCTTGGTAATTTTTGATCAAATGCCAGGCATTGTAATTTTTCTTTTCTAGGGGCTAGAGTTTTTCATCTTTCTTTAAATATTTTGGCTTTGTTCTGCAATGCAGTTCCTTGGGCATTATTTATTCTTTCCAGGTTTATTTATTTATTTATTTTGGCTGCACCTGCAACTTGTGAAAATTCCCAGGCCAGGGTCCCAAGCCTCTGCAGTGACAACACCAGATCCTTAACATGCTGCTCCACAAGGGAACTCCAAGGTTTACTTTTTAAGTTTTGTAGGTAGATCCAGGTCAGCCCTTAGTGTATGGCTAATTTGACCCCTACATGATGGCAGCTGTCTCCTGAGGGGTCTTGCCCTATCGTTATGAAGTCTTTCCACTTGCACCGGTGGGAAGATGTACTACTCTTACCTTGTACAAGTCCAGGGGACTGTTCTGCTTCTCCCTTCTAGTTGCTTCTTCCTCAGCCTTGGTAGTTTCCTCACACTCAGAGCTAAAGATTGGAGGGATTGCTGTTCAGATCTCTGAAGCTCTTTTCTCTGCGTAGCTCTCTCCTGTCTGGTGCTCTGCATCATGAGTTACAGGCGTCGTGGGTGCTCTAATCTCTATGTCCCAACTCAAAGGCACTTCTGGGCTCTCTTCAGGTCTTCCTTCTCCAGATGTGACCTAGAAGATCATTCTGGGGGCATTCATAGTGGTTATCACATTTGTTTACCTTCTCTCAGAACTCCCTGTCCTGGGCTGCCTTTTATCCAGTGTCTGAAAAGCTATAGTTGTGTGTGTGTGTGTGTGTCTACTTTAAGAGTAGAAGGTGGGAGTTCCCGTCATGGCGCAGTGGTTAACGAATCCGACTAAGAACCACGAGGTTGTGGGTTCGATCCCTGGCCTTGCTCAGTGGGTTAAGGATCCAGCGTTGCTGTGAGCTGTGGTGTAGGTCGCAGATGCAGCTCGGATCCTGCGTTGCTGTGGCTGCGGTATAGGACGGCAGCTAACAGCTCCGATTAGACCCCTAGCCTGGGAACCTCCACATGCCGTGGGTGCAGCCCTAAAATGACAAAATGCCAAATAAATAAATAAATAAATAAATGAGTAGAAGGTAAATCTGATCTCTGTCACTCCATTTTGGCTGGAAGTAGAAGTGCCTAGCGTGACTTCTCAGAAGAGAGACAGGGAGCTGGACAGTCTCCCTCTGCATTCCCCATCCTCTTTCCTATTACCTAGGATTAAGACGTGATGGCTGGAGCTCCAGGAGCTTTCTTAGACCAGGAGGTGACTTACAGGATGGAAGCTGCCTGCTAAGGATGAAGGAAAAGAGAGATGGATGGAAGGAGCCCAGGACCCTGATGACACAGCAGAGCAGCCACACCAACTTTGCAGGGCCAACTTCTTAATTTTACTTGGGAAAATAAATCCTTGTGTGTTTAATCCTGTATTATCTTGTGCTTTCTGCTTTGCAGCCAAACCTAATTCTAATAGGTACAGCCCCTTATCCCAGCACACCTCAGTTTTCCTCTCAAATGTCCAGTGATGAGGCTGGCATTGCCCTCATCTACTGGCCATTCCATCTGGCTCGGGTCTGGGCTTTCCTCCAACCCTCCGTAGCTGGTTCATGGGTGGCCTTTGCTCCAGGCTCTGCTTCCTGACCCTGCGTCTGTTCCTTGGATCCCAACCCCAGCCGTGGTCCCACCTTCCCGGGGCCCACTCACCTCACCAGGCACAGTGGTGCAGGAAGTGTGGCTCTGTGGCCCGTGGGGAGTGCAGCGGTGAGGGTCATCCGATGGGGCGTGTGGGGCCGTGGCAGAGTCAGGCCACGGGGGCTGGGTAGCAGAGGTGGGGAGAGAGTTGGGTGGTTTGGTGGCCCAGGCAGGTGACAGGGGTGGTGCGGGCGACGTGGTGGTGCAGTGCAAGGGCGTGGCTTTGGTGCCGATGGTCTGATGTCACTGACTGTCCACCGGCAAGGGCGGCCAGCGCTGGCTGGGAGTTGCCCACCTACGCCTTTCCTTCCCGACCTCGCCCGCCCTTCCTCCTTTGCTAACAGAACCCCGACTTGCTCTGGTCACCTGGCTTCCCGCATGTGGCCGCCAAGCCAGTCAAGGCGGGGCCGTTGCCCTCAGCAGGTGTCCAGGAAGGCCACTGGGGCCGGCCAGGGAGACCGGGGGAAGTGTGCGGGGGTCTGTGGGGACGCAGCGGAGACCGCGAAGACAGCACCTCTTTGCCCTGAAGATGTGCTCTGTGTGCAGGTGGCGCAGGGAGCCAGGGGTCACCTCGGGGCACTCGGGAGCCGCAATGACATCCCAAGGCTGGAAGAACAGACAGGTGGAAGGGTCCGAGTCCCGCCGATGCTGTCAAGGTGCATCCTCTTCCTGGAGCAACAGCTCGAGGAGGTCACAGCCTGCGGGTCAGTGCCGCAGGAGCGAGAGTCACCACTGGCACGTTGTCAGGAGGAACAAATGTCCCCCATAACAGGGACCCCCTGGGCCTGCTTGGGCACACTATGCACCCCAGAAAAGCTTGCTTTCCTCCCTAGAAGGGGAGGCGGTGTCGATGACAAGAAACACCTGGGTGCCGGACCATCCCCATCCCTGCCGGGGGCACGCGGAGGGCTTCGAGGTTATCTGCAATGTTCTGTATTTTCCATTAAAAGAGAGAAAGCGTTGAAGCAATTGGAACAAAATGCCAATGATTGTCATTTCGGTGCCGCGGGTGCACAGCTGTGCGCTTTTTGTTCCGCTCACTTTTGTGAAATGAGATGAGGCGGAGCCGGGCTGCCCTCCCCCGCCCCCGCGCGGGTCTGCGGGGCCACCGGCGGCGAGGCCTGGCCCCTGCTCCCGGCCTCCGGCCTCCGTGCTGCCCGCTCGCGCTCCTCTCTGCAGCCCGCCGCGCTCGGAGCAGAGAAGCAGTTGGCAGCTCTGCGGGCGCCCGGACGCCCTCGAACACGTCTCGGTCCCGACCACTGTGCCCGGGACCACGATGCCTTCCAGCTCCCAGGCCAAGCTGTGGAAGGCCTGCTGTGGGCCGGGGGCCGGGGAGGGCTGGGGAAGATGGGGTCCAGGACAGGGGAGGCTGGCTCTCTCTGTGCCTCCCCCATGGGCATCGTGCAGGTCACAGGAGTGTGTGTGTGTGTGTGTGTGTGTTGGCTGGAAATACAATCAAGAAACCCTATGTATCCGGGGGCCCCGCTCTACTACTTGGGGCTCAAGGATGCCCTGAGTGGGGGGCGGTCCCCAAATCAACTCTCAGAGCCCAGCACACGCATGGTGGCAGGAAGCCCCAAGAGGTCCCCTGGCCATAATCAGTATCCCTTTGGTCCCTCCTGCAGGTCTTGCTGCCCCTGCCAGATGCCCGGGGTCCCCAGCACACCTGGGGGCTGGGTGCGTGGGGATGCAGCGGAGGGGGGCTTTGAGGAGGGGCTGGGTTGCTGGCAGTGGGGCGGGGGATGGTGCAACCTGAGCATGGGCAGGGACGGGTGTGGGGAGGGTGGTGACAATCCGAGGGAGAAAAGTGAGGCTGCTGGGCTCTGCCGGGCTCAGAACAGGGCTCCGACCCTGATTTGGTGCAGAGTGTCTGAGTGACTTCGGGCTGCTTCTCAGTCTCAGCTTTACCGCCTTGTAAAATGGGTCTAGGAATCCCCATCGTGGTTCAGCGGTAACAAAACTGACCAGTACCCACGAGGATGTGGGTTCAGTCTCTGGCCTCGCTCCAGCGCCCATGCTGCCAGGCATCCTGGGCATCGACTTTCTACTCAGTCCCTGTACGGAGCTCAAGGCCTGGGGGTGGGGCACGGGCCGGAGAAGGTGGGCATAGGCCTACGCATCACCCATCATCTGGTGACGTGGGGCTCAGTAGACACTCTCTTGCCTTCTTTCCCCGATGCCTAAATTCTCTGTACAGCTTCCCTGCCTTGGCCATCCACTCCCTTTGCATACCCCAAGGGATGGGGAACTCACTGCCTTTCCAGCAACCATCTCCACCTCTCAGCGGCCCTGACTGTTAGGAATCTATTAGCATGAAAACCGTGTGTTGGATAACTGACTAACAAAGCAGTCATTCTCATATGAAATCCCCAAGTGCCTTTTTGGAGGCAAAGAGCCAGAAACACGGTCACTGTGGGCGCAGAGACATTAGGAAGTGCTTCTGTCATCTCGTTCCGAGACGGCCAACTGCGGCCGGGGGACCCAGTCCGGCCCACTGCCTGCTTCTGTACCTCCTGCCAGCTAAGAATGGTTTTGACGTTTTTAAATGCTTTGGGGGGCAAAAAAAATAAAAAGAAGATTTCATGACATGTGAAATTATATGAAATTCAAAATCCAGTGTCCATAAATAGAGCTGTCCTGGAGCATAGCCAAATGAATTCATTTACATCTTGTGTGTGGCTGCTTCTGTGCCGGGCCACAGCGCCACGAACGTTTGCGACAGAGAAGGTTTGGCCCACAAAGCCCAAAATATTTACTATCTGGCACTTTGCAGAAGCACTGGGCTGGCCCCTCGTCTCGTTCATGCCTCTGAGCTCTGTCACCGCATCTTCCACTCGAGGAAACTGAGGCTCAACACGGTCCGGGAACTCCAGTTTCACACGCAGGCAGAAGCAAGGGGTTTGGCTGCTAGGAGGGGCACAGTGACCCCAAGGGCCCGGGACCTCGGAGAGCCGGGTCCTCCCTCCTGCCCTCGTGGTCCCAGTGGCCCGGGGGGGCCCCGCCCGGTCCAGAGACCCCCGTGCGGGGGCTGGAGCCGAGCGCCATCCGAGCTCACTCATGTGCCAGCGCAAAAGAATCGATGCCGCTTCCCCGGGCAGCTGGTGGAGCCTCGGAAAGTGGGTCAGGCCCCGGGAGAGAAAGTCCATTTTTAGCTTTTCATTAGGGCCTCATTCATTAATTCCTGCATTTAATATTTACTGAGCAGCTACTCAGTGCCAGCCTCCGTGGCTGGCGGGGGTCGGGGTGGGGCCGAATCTGGGCCCTGTATTCACCTGCCGTGTTTTGAGGGCACAGCCGTAGAAATGAGCGTGAAGTGGGGGCAGGGCTTGTCATCCGGGCAGAGAGCAGCCCCCTGCGCTGCCCTTTCAGATGAAGGCAGAGAGGTCAAAGAGGACAGTGGCCTCTGGGCTCCGAAAGGGGGGTGGGGGGTGCTGCTGGGCAGAAGCAGCCTCATGTGTGAAAGGCGGAGGTGTGACAGAGTGGCGGGAGGGCAGAACGGGCTGGAGAGGCTGCGCGGGACAAGGTCCCGAGCGACACAAATGGCCCCGTGCGCTGCAGGGGAGGGGGCCAGTGACAGCTTTGACTGGGCCGGGGGCCGGGGGACTCTGTCAGGCCCCCCGCTGAGAAGGCTCCTCCCAGAGCCACGATGCGGAGAGGGGGGCACTGAGCTGAGAGTGGCCAGACTCCTGAAGCCGGCAGCAGCCGGGACAAGAGGAGGAGGGTGACAGGAGCCCCTGAGTCAGCCAGCGGCCCTCAGCCGCCACACCCGGGCCCCCGGCCACCCGCCTTTCCACTACAGGCTAGGGCCACTAGGCTCCCGGCCCTCCCAGCCTTGGAGAGGTCCCCTCCTGCCTCGATTTTCTGACACTGCCCGCCCCCCAGCCCCAGCACACGTGTCTCCCAAGCCCCACCCCTACGCCGCTGGATTCCAGGCAAAGCACAGACACGTCCACCTCCCCTGACGCGCCCTCTCCGCTGTCACAGCCATCGGTGTCTTCTTCAGCCATCGGAGGGCAGATGGAGAAAGCTGGGGCCAGGCCCACTCCCGGGCACAAATGCCTTTGGGTGACTTGGAGAGCAGCTGCAGCCCTCAGCCTGGCAGGCCCGCAGTCTCCTCTGAGCCTGCCGAGCACCGCTGGTACGTGTGTGCCCTCCCTGCTCGCTGCCGCGGCCACACTCTGCTCCCCTAAAAATCATGACGCCCGCTTCACTCATGTGTCGCCGGGATGCTGGACTCTCGGGTCATGGCTCCCACGCTGGCCCTGTCACCCGGAGCCCGGAAGCCAGGATTGGGGTCACCAGGCAGCCAGGGCCACGTGGCCTGGGCGACGAGCATCTCAGGGGTAACCGGTGAGGCAGAAGATGGGCCTCTGGAGCTTGGCCAGAGCCTGAATCTGACCCACTGCTTCCAGTCTGAGGCAGGGCCCAGGGAACACGTGCCTGGACGGGTAGGGGGAAGTGAGAAGGGGGGTGTCAGTGACTCAGGGGGACAGGAACCATAGCCAAAGCCCCAGAGGCCAGTCGTCGGCCCCAGGTGGACTTCCCGGCCCAGCTGCACGTGGGCCCTTCAGTGGCCTTGAGCCCTGGCTCCTGATGCTGTCAGGTGAGGGGTGCCTTGGCACCAGGCCACGGGCCCCTTGCTGACCCACGCGTCTCCCCCCGGGGGCCCAACTCCCCATTCTGCCTTCCTGGTGTGGCCCAGGTACTTCTGCTGGGGAATCGCCATGGCTCCAGCCACAGTCATGGCTGAGCTCCGGTGGGGGTGAACGGAGGAGCGCACCCGGGCATTTTTGAGTCCGCAGGCGGAGAGCACCCCAAGGAGGAGGCGACCAGCACTCTGGGGAGGGGCCTCTCCTCTGAGACAACGGCCAGGCCGCTTAGTGTGGGAGGGGGCAGCGCAGGGCTGGGGACCATTCCCTGGGCCCGGTCCACCCTGTCCTCTGCCGCAGCAGCATCACAGCGGATGGGGTGCCGGGGAGAGCGGGCAGGGGCCGACCCCAGGAGGGACCCCAAGAAGGCTGCTTGGCCCTCTGGGTTTCCTTCAGGTCACGGCAGTGCTTATCTCGAGAACTCCCTTCTTCTTTGGTCTTTTTGGGGCCCCACCCGTGGTATATGGAGGTTCCCAGGCTAGGGGTGGAATCAGAGCTATAGCTGCCGGCCTACACCTCAGCCACAGCAACGCGGGATCTGAACCACCTCTGTGACCTACTCCACAGCTCACAGCAAGGCCAGATCCTTAACCCGCTGAGTGAGGCCAGGGATCGAACCTGCAACCTCATGGATACTAGTCAGGTTGTTAACCCGCTGAGCCACAATGGAAACTCCTCAAGGAGAACTATCTAAAGGGTTTCTCGGGGAAAGGTCTCAGTGAACCCTTACGTGCCTTCCAGGGTCTCAGCCCCCAACTTCCTTGACGAGCGGGTGGACTGAGGTCAGCGGGTCAGCACCCCTGTACTTCACTCTGCAAACTGGCACGCCTGTTCCCATTGGGCTGGAAAGTCAGGGGAAACCAAGGCAGACCGCGCCCCCACCGACCCCCAAGCCCTTCACCCTGTCTGTGGAAGGAAGACCCCTTCCCAGGCTCAGCCCTGCTCCCCGCACACCCCGCCAAGCCCCAGATGCTTCCATGCCCCCATCCCTGGGTTCCCGTCCCCCCTCCTTCGCCGTGGCCCCGTTCATTCATTCAGTAGCAGTTTTCTGCACACGTCCTGCGTGCCGGCCTTTGCTGTGGGCGCCGTAAGGAAATAGCCCCATGCTCGCCTGTCGGGGACGCAGACGTGGGTCAGCACGCGGGTGAGGCGGCGCCCCCTGCATCCGGACAGAGACTGCAGGCAGCGGCGGTGTCTCCGCGGCGTAAAGCTGACACTTTTAACCACCTTCGGGCATTCGCTTCAGTGGCATTAAGTGCATTCACATGGCTGTGCCGCCCTGTGCCACCCACCCCCAGAAGTGAGGGCATGGGTGGCAAGGATGCCCCAGGGACGCTGGTGGGGCTGGTTTTGGAAAGTAGAATCGCTGCTCTGGGTGAGTCGGAAGTCGGTCCGTGGGTCCTAGGGGTGCAGCTGGCAAAAGAGCCCAGCGTGCAGAAGCCTTGGTCCTGATGCAGGCTCCGGGGGGTAGGCTTGGGGTGGGCAGGGCCTCTCTTAGCATGAGTGGTGGGTGGGGGCGAGAGCCCACTGCCAGCATCCGAGCAGCGTAACCGTCGGGACCGGGTGGAAGACCCCCGAGTCCGCAGGAGGGGCTGTGCTAGAACGTTCTCGCCCGGGAAGATAAGACGGGCCAGTGACTAACTTCCTTGTGTGCGTTCAACACTCCCTTAGCTGTTGGCTCTGTTTATAAGCAAGTCAGGGTCCCGCCCACACCGGGAGGGTGGGGATTACACAGCGGCGTGAGCACCGGGAGGTGCGGTCTCAGGCTGCAGCACGATGTGTGTGAAGTGTGAGAATCAAGCCCTGTGCACAGCACGTCGCTCAGACCGCCCGCTTCACAGGACCCACGTTTCCTTCTCAGGGCGACGGATCCCTCGTCGGGATGGGCTGCTCGCCTCTGGAACAGCGGTTTACTCGTCGAGACCCACATTCAGACCCGCCTCTTGCTGCGTCCACCCACCCTAAGCTGTTAGAGGAAAACCTTCGCCAAATTTCCTCCAAAACTTGAACACGGAATTAGCAAATCCAGCTATTCCACTTCTGGGTATATGACCAGCAGAACTGAAAGCTGGGAATAAACGGATGTGTGCGCAGCCCTGGTCGCCGAGTGTTATCCACGACCTCTGAAGGTTGGAAGCAACTCAAGCGCCTACTGATGGATGAACAAATAAACAAGATGTGGTACGGGGAGTGCCTGTGGTGGCTCAACGGGTGAAGAATGCAACTAGTATCCGTGAGGTTGCGGGTTGGATGCCTGGCCTCAGGCAGAGGGTTAAAGGATCTGGCATTGCCACGAGCTATGGTGTTGATTGCAGATGTAGCTCGGATCCGGCGTTGCTGTGGCTGTGGCGCAGGCCGGCAGCTGCAGCTCCGATTCGACCCCGAGTCTGGGAACTTCCATGTGCTGCAGGTGCAGCTCTAAAATGAAAAGAAGGGAAAAAAACAACAACAGGATGTGACACACACAGAAGATGGAATATTATTCAGCCTTTAAAAAGGAAGGAACTTTTGACACAGGCTACATACAACATAGGTGAACCTTGAAGACATGATTCTGAGGGAAGGAGTCCCCTCGTGGCACAGCTGGTATTGCCTCTGCGGAGGCACAGGTTTGATCCCTGGCCCGGGAACTTCCACATGCCTGGGCAGAGCTCCCCCAAAATTCTAGGTGAAATAAAGGCAGACACAAAAGGACAAATACTGTATGATTTCATTTAGATGAGGTACTCAAGAGGAGCGAGATTTATAAAGACAGAAAGCAGAAGGGTGGTTGCCAGGGGCTGGGGTTTTGTGTTTCATGAGGACAGCGTTTCAGCTGGGAAGACGAAAAGGGCTCTGCGGATGGATGGTGGGGACGGCTGCACCACCGTGTGTGTGGACTTAACGCCCCCGAACTGTACCCTTGAAAATAGTTAAGACGGTCAAATTCATGTTATGTCCAGTTTTACCAGGTTAAAAAAATATTTATTCTGAGCGGGAGTTCCTGTTGTGGCTCAGCGGGTTAAGAACCTGAAAAGGCAGGTTTGATCCCTGGCCTTGCTCAGTGGGTTAAGGATCTGGCATTGCTGCAAGGTGCAGCGTAGGTCGCAGATGTGGCTCAGATCTGGCATTGCCGTGGTTGTGGTGTAGACTCTAGCCCGGGAACTACAGCTTCAGTTTGATCCCTAGCCTGAGAATTTCCATATGCCACAGACGCGGCCTTAAAAAAAGGCAAAACAAACCACCTTGAGGGAAGACAAAACAGAACCGCCTTTGGTACCTCGTGCATTGAAAGACCTGCCTTAAACCACCCACCCCAGACCCCTAACCCCAATAGGCATGATCCCTCCACTCCCGCATCTGAGATCCAGCTGGCTGTCCAGGTAATTTATTGGCAAGAGGTAACAAACTTGGCTGTGCTTCGGAACAAGTTGTTCTGGTGGCCTTTTTGGGACTCGGCAGCAGCTATATTCTGTTACATACAGGACTATATATAGGTAACATTTCTAATGCATTCCCAGAATGTCAGCGTGAGAGCACAGAGGTGCATCGCTGGGCTGGTACTGCTCGGAAGAAGCACAGACTTTGTTCTGTCTCCCGGGACGACATCAGAGGGGACGCCTGAAAACACTTGTCTTGAACATACGTCTGGGGGATGGAAGACAGAAGGAATTGTGCTCAGGTTCCCAAGGCCCATTGGTCAAGGCAACTGGGAAGATCTCTAAGCTCTAGGAAAACTGGCAAAGGGGCAGCTGACGGCCCCAGGCGTGCACGGGAGGGAGCCGGGAGGCTGGTCTGGGCAGGGCTTTCTGGGAGGTGGGAGTGATGCTGGGAGCAGCTGGGACTGGGAGCAGCTTGGGGTTCCCTGGGCCTTTAAATTCCCTAAAGGAACACCCCTTTCTAAAGGAAAAAAGAGCCTTGAAGACTTGGGTTCCTGGGGTAGAACCAGAATTAGCAGAGTTTGAACTAAAAACAAAGGCCGCTTAGGGAGGGTGGGCTTTTTAGAAAAAGCTTAATTTGTTTGGGAGCCCTTCCTAAAACAACACCGTTCAGAAGAAAGACAGAGCCCCGCTGTGCAGAGAGGAGCTCAGACCATGCGTGCCTGCTCGCGCCCCGCCAGCTTGGCACGTGCCAGACTCAGAGGCCAGGCTCCGGGGGAGGGGGACGGGTGGTGGCAGGCACGAGGGCTTCATTCAGAAGCCGGAGCCGCCTACTCACACCGCCCCCCCCGCCCGGTTTTCTGAAGGATGTGCAGACACAGAAATGGGCTCCGGGACCATGAATGGGGCACCGATCAGCCATGCGGATCCTGCCCATGACGCTCTTTAATGGACTGCTCCTTTGTCACCGGCTCTCGGGCTTCACTCCGTGTTTCTGTGTTTCCGAAGCAGGAGGCCGCCTCCTGCCCCCCACGCATCCTGGGGTCGTGGAGGAGAAGGAAGCTGCCAGCGGGAGAGGTCTCAATTACTCCGGAGCGAGGCTGCCCGCCTGGAGCTCTGGGGACACGGCAGGCTTCGAGCTGTGGGTCCGCTAGGCTGGCTCCACCCTGGGGAGAGGATGAGAATAAAATGGGGACCTGGGATCTCCTCTGCCCTTCCTGGAGGGAGCCTGACGCTGACGCTCGGCTCATGTCACCTGCATCCGAAGGACCCCAAGTCCTGAATGGGCAGGGTGACTTCCAGGAGTGGCTGGATCCCGGGTGCCGATAAAACACCCCCGCCCCGTTCTGCTCCCCTGTGTCCCCCCACCCCCAAGCCACCTCTCTCGGGGGATGGCAGCAGCATCAGCTCAACTGCAGCTGCAAATGCCACTGTGCTGGTCACTCCTTCTGGAGGATCGGTGGCAATTGCCGGAGTGGCTCTGGAGCCAGGCCTGCTCTCAAGCCCTTTGCCATCCGCTTGAAGCCCCACCCCCAGCATTGTGTGCCCCATCCCCCCACCCAGGTCCCAAACCCGCCAAGCTCAAAAACGCGAAGGAGTATCTAAGTTAGGCAGCAAAGCCTGGCCCCAACTGACCCGAAGCCCTGTGCTCATTATGGGGGACATGGGGTGACTAGGCATATATTCAGAGATACAGACATTTGATGCCGGGGTGCCACTCCAGGCCCTGCTGGGGTGCCCCGTAGTTCTAGGTATGTGAACTTGATGCCGTTTCCGAATTGAGGAAGTTCTAAATTCTAAAAGGCATCTGGCCTCGAGGGTCTAGATGAAGGACGTGGGCCCCTCTTGTTTCCTAAGAGGTGAAATATCAGAGTCAGAAAGGGAAGCTGGGATTTGCTCTCAGGCCCCTGAGACCCAAAGCCCAGGCACTTGGCAAGCCGTCTGTGGCCCTGAATCTGTCTGGCCCCTGGGTCTGGGCTCAGTTTTTTCTCAAAGGGTTTCTCTGGCTTTCTCTGGATCCCTGTGGCCTTTGGGAGGTCACACAGGGTTGTGTTCAGTTCATTCAGTGCTACCAAACCTTAGGAAGTGACCGCAGGCACCACGGCCATGGTCACTCTCGGCCCAGGGGACAGTGGCATCATTTTGCAGGAGACCTGGGACTCTTGTCACCATGCTCTCAGGAGTCCCACCAGGAGGAGAAGCGGGTCTCTGGGCTTTGTCCAAGGTTGGCAGAAGTTTCTGCTACATCCAGGAAGCAGGAAACTCCTTAAGATTATTGTGGCTGCCCCCCGGGACAAGGAATGGATCCGACCCGACCCCCTCCCCTGGGGAGCCCTTCCTCTACTTCAGGGGGGGCTGCGGTGGCGGAAGGGCAGTGCCAGCATGAAGCAGGGCATCTCAGTGTCCGACCGCGAACCCAGGCGTCTGGGCCCCGGATGCTGGAGGGGCCTGTGGCCTCATGCGGTACCCTCCCCCCGCCCGGAGCGGAGAGAAAGGCCAGCCGGGGCGGGCTGGAAGGGAAGCAGCCCCTGGAGGTGCCCCCACGCAGGGAGCCCGTCAGCGCCTCCGGGCTCCCAGGCCCCCCTGCAATTCAGAGGAGTGGCTTTCTGCAAGCACTAATTTTCAGCTCTCGCGTTCATGTGGAACCTGGAAATTAATTAGCTCAGACATGAGCTCCGCAGCATAAAAAGGATCCTCGTTAGTAAAACTTTGCCCGTTGGCTGGCGGGTGGTTGGCTGCTGCAAGGCAGCTTTTGGAGCGGCAGCTGGGCAGGCAGGGATGATGGAAAGGCCTGGCTACAGCAGGTCCCAAACCCGCCATCTCACGCCTATCTCCCTGCCAGAAAGTGACTTCGAAAGCCAGTCACCCCACCTGCGGGGGTCCCGAGTGTGGACCTAGTGGGGATAAGGGGATGTCTCAGCAGGCCTCCGGGGGCCCCAGGCCAGGAAGTTAAAAAACCCTAAGGTAGGGACCTTATCTGGATTTGGAATCAGGAAAGGCCTATATGAGGCAAGTTAGTGACAATTAAGCAGGAACCCAACGTAAGAGTCAGAGTTAGCCAGGCAAAGGGCAGAGGGAACAGCATTCCAGGCAGGGGAACAGCCTTTGCGAATGCCCTGAGTCAGAAAAGAACTTGGCAGAAAGCCAGGGTAGCTAGAGCCTGGGAATGTGGGGGATGTGACAGAGCCTCAGAGGGCGCAAGACCTGTCTAGGCGGGACCTTGGGGGCCTGCTGGGGTGTTCGGTCTTTTCTCGAAGTTCACTGTAAGAGCCCTGGGCTCCTGCAGGAATGCGGCAAGGGAATGCAGGCCGAGCCATCTCCCCAGAAGACCCCTTCCTCCAGCACCAGCTCCGAAGAAGGATAGCTCACCCCTCCCCCTCCCAGCCCCTCCCCCGCAGCAGCGCATCTGGCTCCATCGCAGTCATCGTTGCCGGTAATTGCTAGGTGGTCTGGGCGTCCCTTTCTTTTCTGCTGAGCCAGCGAGCAAGCGATAATCACAGCTTTTCACTATCCTCCCCCCACCCAGTACCCTAGCCCCACCTCCTCTCAAATCCTTTATTTGGCAGAGCCCAGAGGAGAGTGAACAAAATAGCTCAGGGATTAACAGCTAGAAGGGGCCTGGGAGGCCCATGAAGATGGGCCAGATGCCAGGCCGGTCTTCCTAAGAATGATGGCGGTGACGACGATGATGATGATGAAGATGATGAGAGGCAGCCAGTATTTGCTGAGCCTTCCCTAATCCTCAGGCCCAGTGATGTGAATTTCCTGTTCTCTGTACCTCAAATCTGATGGGATGGGCTCATTATCCCACTTTACAGAGGAGAAAAGCGAGGTCCACACTCCCCACTTCCTCAACCACTGGCAGGTAATACTGGCCTACCATGCCCCGCCCTCAACGAGAGGTTCCTAAACAACCCACCTGAGTGGGTGGCTGAGTCCCATTCTATTGGCCACGCCCCAGCCTCCACTGGGGGCCCGCCCCCGGAAGGCCGCAGGGCCCCACCCATGGCCCCAGCTGATTGGCCTAGGGCAGACGCTCCCCTGGAGGGTAGCCAATCCACATGGCGGGGCGTGGCATGCACAGTTGAGGGGGACCAATCAGGTTCTACCCCTCAGGCCTGGCGTGGGGGCAGGGATACCGAGCAGAGAGAGTGTCTGGGCCCAAAAGTTTCCCAGAGAGTCAATGCGCAGAAGCCAGACCTCAAGGCAGAAGGGAGGAGGGGAAGAGGCTGAGCCACAGAAGTGGGTCCGCTCCTGGAGACCCAGAAGGATGCTCTCTCACTCCCTCCCTGGACAGCTGTTCAGCTGTCCTGGGTTCTCCAGAAATGAGGGGGTGACCTCAGGGTCGTCGGAGGTCACACCCTTACATCTAGCAAGAATCCTGGGGCCCCCAGACATCCCGCCGCTGCCCCAGCAGTCCCCACCTCCCAGCCTGCAGACCCCTCTCCAGGTGACAGACAGCTAGCCCTCCAAGAGCCTGGAAGGGGGGTCCTAGGTGGCAGCTCCTCCCTGAAGGCGGTGCCGGATGTCCTCCGCCCGCCTCTCCTCAACAGCTACAGCCTCTGCTCTCACCCTCCAAAGAGCAGCGCCAGGACCCTTGTAACAGGAGGTGAGGAAGGGGCTGTGTCCTCACTCATGGCCCACGTGCACCGCGGGCCTGAAGCGGGCTCCCTCTGCGGGCGGGAGTGAGGCTGAACCGAAGGACCCCGCGGAGCCCCCGCACGGGGGCCAGGGAACAACCGGCCCCTGAGAACACCCTGAATCTCAGAGCCCATCCTCGGAGACCTCCCTGCCCTGCTGCGCCGCCTGCCTCTGGGCTGCATGGCTTCGGAGGGGCGTGGGGGGGGGGGTTCTGTTTGGAGGATTCTCATGCATTTTAAACTTTGCCTTCACGCTGATCCAGAGAAACCAAAGCCGAAAGGCTGATGTACAGCTGACGGAATAAATGATGGCCTGCCGTCCAGAACCGGCGAGGAGGGACCGGGGGACTGATCATCTGCTGCGGGGGGTCCTCGGAGCCGCTGCACTGCGTCTGTATTGACAGCAGTTTGGCAGGAGTGCAGAGAGGCTGCGAGGCCGCCGTCCAGGCGGGAAACGTTCGATTTCAGGTCGGTTTGTATTGCTTCTGGCCAAAGGCCTTTTGAAGAACACAGGAGCAGAGATCTTCCGGGGGAGGGAGGCAGAGATCAGGGCAGTCTCCTTCAGGAGTGACTTAATGAGAGAAATCTTCAGTCGATGCATCTTGGGGTTGATTTAACTGACCGATACGGGCGGCCAGTCTGATTAGCAGGAAGGCTGACTGGGAGCCGGGGCCCGGCCCCCGCTCATGGGGCCTATCGGCAGCCCCTGCCTTCCCCGATCCGGCCGCATCCCAGCCTCTCGCTGAGGCCGTATCCGGGGGTCACCTCTTTCCCCGACCCCCCACATTAGGCGCCAACAGACAACACTGGGGACCTGGAGGCCCTGGCGGTATGTAAGCTCCCGGGCGAAGGGAGACCTTAGATAGGGACCGGAGCCTCCTCTGAATTATAGAAAACTGCAGGCACTCCGTCTGTGCCCCAGGCTGCGCTCTGTCCCAGCGCTGGTTTCCTGGGCGCTTGGTGCCCTGTGTTTCTGGTGCAGCCTCCCCTTCTAGACTTTGAGGAGTAGAATCGGAGCCGCAGCTACCAGCCTACACCACAGCCGCAGCAACGCCAGACCCAAGCTGCCTCTGCTGCCTACACCACAGCTCACAGCAACGCCAAATCCTTAACCTGCTGAGCGAGGCCAGGGATTGAACCCGCCTCCTCTTGGATACTGGAAGGGTTCTTAACCCACTGAGCCACCACGGGAACTCCCTACTCGACTTTGAAACCCCGTAGCCTGATGCAGCTCCTCATCCCAGTGTCTCCTTACCGGATGCTCCCGTCCCCAGACTGTGGGTGTTCAGGCCTCTGGGGTCTAACTCATCTTTCAAGCAAGCCGTCTCCTCCTGAGGGGGCCCTCCAGCCAGCTGGGAGGAACACGGCTCTGGCCTGGTGCTCCGGCAATTCTGTACAACTCCCCAGTGGCCGCGCAGACGGGGCCTCACGGCAGCTGATCTAAGCCCTGGCGGGAGCCCCTGTGGTGCCCCCAGAACAGGAGGGCCTGGGCCCGTGAGGGCCGCCACGGGGCTGTTTCCCATGCCCCTCCCCCAACCATCAGGGCACCGCCCGTGCTGTGTCCTGCCCTGAGGGGTACAGCTGCCCCCTGAAAAGGTGCCTCCGCGCTGGGTGTCCACCCTCTGTGTGGAGTCACCGGCCGCTTGGTTTCTGCCCTGCCCCTGCGGGATGTCGTGGGGAGCCCGCAGCACTGACTGCTCTTGCTTTGCTGCCCACGGACGTGAGGACGTGATAACGTTGCTTCTTCGCTGCTTGGATCTCTTAGCTTCACCTCGGAAGTGCTGACACTTTCGGAGGTGCCAGGCTCTGGGATCCAGGAACACGGAGCTCGTGACTGCCCCTGAGTCTACGGCAATGGGCCCCAATGCCACTTCGTGATGAGCCACAGAAGCTGCAGGACTGGAACGGCAGTGGTGGCTCTGACGGTCATACTGGTGGCCGCTTATGAGACAATGGGCAACGTGCCTGCTAAGGCCCCGACGTGCAGCCCAGGAGGTTGGGTACCATTATTATAGAGTAACGGAGGCACAGAAGCCTTGGCAGCTTTCCCAGAGTCACACAGCAGTGGGTGAGTGATGGAGAAGCGAGTTAAATCCAGGGGTCTGGCTTCTGAACTCAGGTCACCTTTGACTTACAGATGGGTTCCCTGTCTGTCCCCACCTTAGCTGATTTTGAATTTCTTTTCCTCAGATCCTGAACGCTTGGCCCCTATGTTAGCCTTCTTGGGCTGTTATCACAGTGACCTTAGACGGGGTGTCCTAAATGACAGCTCTGCCAGGAGCAGGTGGCACCCTCCCTTAGCTCCTGGCGGCTCTTGGGGGCCATTCTCCTCTTTTCTTTTTCTCTTCCCACCGCGCCCCAGTTTCATTGAGAAATCATCGACATGCCTCACTATAAATTCAAGGTAGACAGTGTGATGGTTTGATGAACAGATATTATGATGCGATGACCACAAGAGCTAATTCACATCCATCATCCCACATGGATGCAATAAAAAGAAAAAGGCGTTTTCTCCTGGTGACGAGAGCTTAGCTACCGTCTTAACATCTTCCCTGCATGTCTTACAACAGAGCTGACTGCGGCCATCAAGTTGTACATTGATCACGTTGTACTTATCTATATTGTCACCGGAAATTTGTACCTTTTGACTACCTTTCTCCAGTTCCCTCTCCCCTCTTCCTGAAGACCATTGCAAGGCTGTAGCCGAATAGACTGCCCTGTCCTGTAGAATCTAAGCCGTCCACGGCTTTCCTCCACCCCGTCCTGTCTCATCCCATTCCCGGGTTCCTGCTGGGGGACTGGTCAGCTGCCCGGTTCGCACCTGCACTGATCTTACCTAAGGAAGCTCCCGCCGGTGCAGTGGGATTGGCAGTATCTTTCGAATACTGGGACGCAGGTTCGATCCCCAGCCCGGCACGGTGGGTGAAGGGCTCTGGCGTTCCTGCCTCTGCGGCGTAGGTTGCAACTGCGACTCTGATCTGTTCCCTGGCCCAGGAGCTCCATACGCCTCGGAGCAGCCAAAAAAGAAAAAAAAAATTCTTACCAAAGGGCAGGTCAGCCTCGCCCTTCTTTGTACCCTCTTCCTAGCCTGCTTTCTCATTTTGCACAAAGTAGAATAGGCTGAGAATTTTCCCCATCTTGAAATTCTGACTCCTTTTTGCTTAACAATTCCTTCTTTCATTCGCATCTTGTTCCTTGCATTTTACTGTAAGCAGTCGGGGGGGGGGGGGGGGGGGGGACCAAGCCGCATGTCTCCCCTCGGCTTAGAAATCTCCCTTACTCCGTGTCTCGTTTCACCGCCTGCCGGTTCTGCCTTCCACGAAACCCTGGAACACGGACCCAGTTCAGCTGAGTTCTTCGCCAGTGTCTGCCAGGATCACCTCTGCTCTGCATCTAATCACGGGCTCCCGTGTCCACCGGAGACCTCTTCAAAATCCCCCTTAACATTCTCATTTCTACCAGTGCTCTGTTCATGATTATCTGTGTCTTTTCCAGGAAGGTAGAGGCTTATCTTTGCAGCTCTCCTCTATTCTGTCTGAGGCCTTGGCAGAATCACCTTTCGCTGTCTGTGCGCCAGCTCAGCTTTTCCCAGCATCTCGAGACTCCTCCAGGCTCTTCCCGCTACCTGGTTCCAAAGTGGCTTCTGCACGTTTAGGTGTATGTTACAGCAACAGCCCACTTGGCCTTATTTTCCGTCTTAGCTTGGGCTGCTGTCACAGAACACCACGGACTGGGTGGCTTAACACAACAGGTATCTAATTCTCACGGTTTTGGAGGCAGAGGAGTCCAAGGTCTAGGCACTGGTTGCTTTGGTCTCTGGTGCTGTTCCCTTGCCGAGGTCTGCTTTCTTTCTGTACTCACAGCGTGGTGGGGATGGTGGGGGACAGGAAAGAGAGGGGCTGGGAGTGAGGAGAAAGATTGGATTCTCTGGTCTCTTCTCCTAACGGCGCCAGCCCCTTCCTGGTGCCTCTGTCCTCACGATTGTGCTCAAACCCGCTCACTTCCCGAAGACCCTCGCCTCCAGATACCACCACAGGGGGCATTAGGGCTTCAACACGTGAATTTGGGGGAGACACAAACATTCAGTCCGTAGCAGCCCTGCAGCCAGCGCTGAGCCCCGTCTCACTTTGACTCATGGCTGAATCGCATCCCATTGTAGGAAGGAGGAGTGGCAGCTCAGAGATGCCAGCCAACCTGCGCAGAGTCACACAGCAGGTGAGCAGAGAGTAAAGAAGCAAAGTCCCAGATGCACCCACCTGCCCTGCTCCTGATCTGTGGGGGGAACTGTGGAGAGAGGGGTCATGGCCCGCTCTCGGTACCTGCCTGCAGCAGATGATGTTCTTAAAATACCCCCAGATCCTTACAAATCAAGGATCAAGCAATCAGTGCCCACACCCTCCTACCTGGAAGAAAGGGCAAGATAAAGGTTATCACCGAACAGGTAACAACAGGTAAGGAAGCGACAGTCAGCCAAGGAGGAACCAGCCCCCGGGCAGAGGCTGGGCTCTGGACCACGCCATAGAGAAAAGTCCCTGCACCGTTTTCCCTACTCCATCTCTCACCAGCCCCGCTGAGCTGAAGGGCCACCGCCCTGTGGACCCTGGTCATCAGAGGCCCAAGTCCCTGCCCTTCCCCCCTCCCCCGCCCCAGTCTCTGGTCCCTTCATCCATTCTGGGTCCCCTCAGAATCCGGTGGTGAGTGCATGGGTCTGCCTTGCTTTAACAATGCAGATATTATTACATAGGCTTTTTGCTGTCTTTTTGGAGTGTGCATTTGACGGGAGGTCTTTTCTTGTGTAACTGAACCCTCCCAATGACCTGGGGGGCATCGTGATCTCTGCGTCATGGATGAGGCTCAGAGAGGGCAACCAGCCTACTCAAGGCTCCCCAGCTAGGAAGTGGAGTCCAGCTCAGAACCCAGGACTCGCTGACTCCGAAGCCTGAGCTCCGTGTCCACTCGCCTCCATCCATGAGGTCCGGCAGGCGGCAGAGCGCTTACTCCTCAGAGGGCGAGGGCGTAAGACGTGGGGAGGGAATTTAGACTGCAAAGCTCAGCGGGTGGGGGTGCTTTGGAGCCAGTTTCCCCGGGGAACAGGGCTCTGATCCCTCCCTCCTGCCCGGGCCAGCTCATTAGCCAGTCCCTGTAGCTAGGCGCAGCCGCGTCAAAGCCTGGTCGGAAGACCCCACCTGGGCCGGCCGACTCTTGCCCAGGGCCAGCGTCTCAGTGGCCGGGCTGCTGCTCTGAACCTGGCAAAGGCACTGGGAAGCCAGCGCTGGGGGCTGAGGATCAGAGCAGAGGAGCGAGTCGGCCGCAGGCCACAAACAACCCCGGGAGACGACCATGAACTACTGATACCCTTTATTCCACCGCACGGCTGACTCCGGCCTGCAGAGAGAGGTCAGGTCTCCTGCCAGGGCAGCCAGCGGCGACGAACGCAGCAGCCGAGGGCCAGCACTCTTCAGGGCCTCCCGGGCGTCCTTAAGAAGCGGGACCGGCTGGCCTTGGCTTCCTGGGAGCTTCTGTGGTCCGCTCGCCTGGAGCTGCAGATGTTGGAAGCCGGAGGATAATTGACAGGGAGGAGGATGTTATATTGAGAAAACTCTAACTTGACATTTTCCCTGGGAATCAAGAAGTAACCGCCCCTCCCTCCACTCCCCCAATCAAGGCTGGGCCCCAGTGTTCAGCGGGAACATGGTTTATAAACGTGGAGTGTGACCTTGCCTCCTGGCTGAACCAAGGCCAACAAGGGGCAGAGGCGTCTCCAAAACCAGGCGCGGTTTTGGTTTACACAGTGGCGCACTTTCATCTCGAAGCGTCGGAGAACGCCGCTCTCCTCGTTTCCACGCGGTCTCTTTGGGTTCCTGTTTTGAATTTTCGGCGTGAGGACTTTACCGAGGGCCGGGTTCGGGTCAACAGATGTCCCTGGGAAGAAGCAGGAAAGGGCAAAGCGGTGGAGGGGGGGCTTGGCCCCTCAAAGCTCGTTGTTAGGTAAACCGAGCCGTTCCCTCTGGATCTCTGCAGGGCCCCTCCTGGTCCCGGCCTCCTATGTCCCAGAACCCTGAGCTTGGCGTTCGAGGACTGGCCCTCCTGGCCTCGGCCCACGGGTCCCCCAGGCCACTCCGTGTCCAGCCACCCCCAGGGTCCAGCTCCCAAACTCACCGGGGAATCTCCCTGGCCTTGGCTCACGGCTGCTGCCCTCCACACGCGATGACAGCGGGAGGAGACGGAAACGGCCGGGGGGCGGAAGGCAGGGACAGGAAGCTGAAGGCGCTTTACAAGAACCCCTGGAAGCCCCCAACTGCCTGGACCATGACCCCAGATCCTGCCACTGGCCACGCCCTGCGTTTGCCAGGCAGAGGAGACGCTTGTCCTGCACCTTCTGGTAAGACGTCCTCCCAATACACGGCTCCAGTCAGTTCCCTTTGGGCCCAGAGCCCATGAAGACGCTGTGTGTGGCACACAGACCCTCAGACAGGACGCTGAGGCTCCAAAGTGGAAGGACTCACCCGTTTCACTGCTGGTCGTAGTGACTGTGCCCCGGGGTTCCAGCTGGATGCACTTGGGTTTTTTTTTTTTTTTTTAATTAAGGTGTAGTTGATTTACAATATTGTGTTAATTTCTGCGATACAGCAAAGTGACCCGGTCATACATATACATGCATTGCTTTTCTCTCATTATCTTCCACCCTGTTCTATCACAAGAGACTGGAGAGAGCTCCCTGTACTATACAATAGGACCTCATTGCTCATCCATCCTAAATAGTTTGCATCTACTAACCGCAAAGTCCCCGTCCACCCCACTCCCCCCGCTTGGCAACCACGAGTCTGTTCTCTATGTCTGTGAGTCTGTTCCTGTTTGGTAGCCAGGTTCGTCTGCGCCACAGTTTAGATTCCACATGTAAGTGAGATCACGCTGTGTTGGTCTTTCTCTTGCTGACTTGCTTCACTTAGTATGAGAGTCTCTAGTTGCGTAAGCCGAGCAGTATTCCACTGCACACACACGCTGCCCTGGAACACGGAGCGCGAAAGCGGCCCGTGCCTGGATGCAGGGGTGCGAGGGCAGAGGAGTCAGCACTCGCACACGCGGCCTGTCGTTTCCTGTTGTCGTTCTCATCATCCTTCATCCCTGCACAGGCCGGTCGGGCACCCTCAGGAGGCCCCCTTTCCTTCTAGGGCGTCACTCGCGGCACATGGAGGTTCCCAGGCTAGGGGTCTAACAGGAGCTGTAGCCGCCGGCCTTCGCCACAGCCACAGCAACGCGGGATCCGAGCCGCGTCTGCAACCTACACCACAGCTCATGGCACCGCCGGATCCTTAACCCCCTGAGCGAGGCCAGGGATTGAACCCATAACCTCATGGCTCCTAGTCGGATTCGTTTCCGCTGCACCACGACGGGAACTCCAGGAATATCCATTTAAAGTCCGCCCATGGCTTTCCATAGCTGGACAGTTCACTTCCTTTGTGCAGAATAACGACCCCTCGTTGGATGGACCGCGGCTCACTCTCACCTACTGAGGATGCCGCGGTTGCTTCCACGTTTTGGCAGCTGCGAAGAAGCCTTCTGTGAACATCTAGGTGCAGGTTTCAGTGTGGACGTAAGTTCTCAGCTCATCTGGGTAAATGCAAAGGAGGTTCGGCCCTGGACCAGAGGGAAGAGCACAGTCAGTTGTGTAAGAAGCCGACAAACTGTCTTCCAAGGAGCCCGCGCCGTTGCACTCCCGCCAGCACTGAATGAGCCTCCCTGCTGCTCCACACCCTCCCCGGCCTCCGTGTTGTCAGTGTGCCAGGTTGTGGCCCTTCCCCTACGTATGTTGTGGTACCTCCCCGTAGCCTTAATTAGAATTTCCCAGAGTTCCCGTGTGGCTCAGGGGAAATGAACCTGACTAGTATCCATGAGGATGTGGGTTCAATCCCTGACCTTGCTCAGTGGGCTAAGGATCCAGTGTTGCTGTGAGCTGTGGTGTAGGTCACAGATGAGGCTCGGATCTGACATTGCTGTGGCTGTGGTGTAGGCTGGCCACTGCAGTTCTGATTGGACTCCCTAGCCTGGGAACTTCCATGACTCTGGTGCAGCCCTAAAAAAAGAAAAAGAGAGAGAATTCCCTTGACAGCCTTTAATGGGGAGCGCCTTCTCGTATGCTTACTTGCCATGTGTAAGCATTCTTTGGTGAGGTCTTAGGCCCATTTGTCAATTGGATTTTTTGCTTCTTATCTTTGAAGTTTAAGGGTTATGTTTTGGATAGCACTCCTTTATCAGATATACCTTTTCCAAATATTTTCTCCAGGTCCGTGGCTTGTCTTTTCATTCTCTTGACAGTGTCTTTCAGAAAGCAGAACTTCTACATTCTAATGAAGCCCCATTTATCAGTTTTGTCTTTTATGGATCATGCCTTTGATGTCCAAAATTGCAGCACCAAATCCAAGGTCATGGAGATGCTGTCCTATGTTCTCTTCTAGGAGTCTCATAGTTTCTCCTTTTACACTTAGGTCTGTGATCCATTTCGAATTAATTTTTGTGAAGGGCGTAAGGTCTGGGTCTTGATTTCGTTCTCTCTCTTTTTTTTGCATGTGGATGTCCACCTGTTCCAGCACCGTTTGTTGAAGAGACTATTTTTGCCCCATTGTGTTGATTTTGCTGCTTTGTCAAAGATCAGTTGACTATATTTATATAAAGGGTCTATTTCTGGGCTCTCTATTCTGCTCCATTGGTCTATAGGCCTCTTCTTTCACCGACAGCACACCGCCTCGGTTACTCTAGGTTTTTAGTACATCTTGACTGTGGGCCGTGTCAGTCCTCTAGCTTTGTTCCTCTCCTGTGTTGCCTTGGCTATTCTGGGTCTTTTGCTTCTTCATACACACTTTCGAGTCACTTTGCTGATCTCTGCAAAATGACCTGCTGGGATTTTATTGGGATCCCTTTGAATCTATAGCTCAAGTTGGGCAGAACTCACATCTTGACAATATTGAGCTTTTCTGCTCGTGAACCTGAAATGTCTCTCCTTTTCCTTTGCTTTTTGAAAAGACTATCTTTCATCAGTTTCCTTCTATAGGTCTTGTGCATATTTTGTTAGGTTTATACCTAAATCTTTCTTTTGGGGAAGTGCTAATATAAACGGTATTGTGTTTTTGGTTTCAAATTCCTTTTGTTCTTTCCCGGGATGTTAGAAACCAACTGTGGAGTTCCCGCTGTGGCTCAGTGGGTTAAGAACCCGACATAGCGTCTGTGAGGATGCGGGTTCAATCCCTGGCCTCATTCAGTGGGTTAAGGATCCAGTGTTGCCACCAGCCGCGGTATAGGTCATAGGCGTGGTTTGTTGCAGATGCGGCTCGGATCCCAGGTTGCTCTGGCTGTGGGGTAGGCTGGCAGCTGCAACTCACATTCAGCCTCTGACCCGGGAACTTCCATATGCCATAAAAAGGGGAAAAAAGGATTGCTTTTTGTACATAGGTATACCTGTTTTTATTGCTCTTCTCTTTATACTGCTTCACGGATAATCGCTTTTTTTTTTTCAAATTGAAAGTCTGCGGCAACTGTCTATTGGTCAAGGCCATTGGCACCATCTTTCCAACAGTGTGTCTGCTCACCGCACGTCTCTGTGTCTCAGTATTGCACACTTTCTCATTGTTACGTTTGTAATGGTGATCTGTAGTCAGTGATCTTTATTTTTCTCCCCCCACATCCATGACGTGGGGAAGTTCCTGGGCCAGGGATCAAACCTGAGCCTCAGCCGCGACCCTAGCTGCTGCAGAGACAACACCGGATCCCTAACCTGCTCTGCCGCAGTGGGAACTCCTGATCAGCACTCTCTGATGTTACCACTGCTACTCCTTGAAGGCTCAGACGTTGGCTAGAATTTTTCAGCGAGAAAGCATTTTAAAATTAAGGTATGTACACTGTGTTTTTGACCTAGTGCTGTGGCACACTTACTGCCTTCTACACTGTATAGAACACATGTAAACATGACTCTTTTTTCCCTTTTTTTAGGGCCTTACCTGCAGCATATGGAGGTTCCCAGGCTAGAGGTCAAATTGGAGCTACAGTTGCTGGCCTGCGCCACAGCCACAGAAACACGGGAACTGAACCTTGTCTGCGACCTACACCACAGCTCACGGCAACGCTAGATGCTTAACCCATGAGCAAGGCCAGGGATTGAACCCGCATCCTCATGGTTACTAGTCGGATTTGTTTCCACTGCGCCATGACGGGAACTCCCTAAACACAACGTCTGAGAAACCAAAAAATGATCCGCCTTTTGCTCTATGATGATATTTGCTTGATTTTGGCAGTCTGCAACCAAACCCACAACATCTCTGAGGAGTGCCTATATTAATCTTGTATTTTGCGGAGTTCCCTTCGTGGCTCAGTGGTTAATGAATCCAACTAGGAACCATGAGGTTGCGGGTTTGATCCCTGGCCTCGCTCAGTGGGTTAAGGATCCGGCGTTGCTATGAGCTGTGGTGAAGGTTTCAGATGCGGCCTGGATCCTGCGTTGCTGTGGCTGTGGTGAAGGCCGGAAGCTACAGCTCCTGTTAGACCCCTAGCCTGGGAACCTCCGTATGCCGCGGGTGCGGCTCTAGATAAAGGCGAAAAGACAAAAAAAAATCTTGTATTTTGCAATCTTGACATAAATGATCACTTTTATATGAAAAAAAGTGGGTTTTTTTGGTCAGTTCTTCTGGATTTTTCACATGGACAATCATGTTGAAAAGGGCAGTTTCATTTCTTCCTTCCTAATCAGTATCCCACCTTTTATTTCATTTTCTTGTCTTCTTACATTAGCTAGAACTTCCAGTACGATGTTGAAAAGAAGTGATGAGAAGGAACATTCTTATCTTGTTCCTAATCTTAGTGGAAAACTTCTAGTTTCTTACCACTCCGTATGTTAGCTGTATGTTTTTTGTAGATATTCTTTATCAAATGGAGAAATTTCTCCCTCTATTTAGAGTTTAATTAGATTTTTTTTTTAATCCTTGACCCGAGAACTTCTACATGCTGTGGGTATGGCTATAAAATTAAAAAAATTGGAGCTCCCATTGTGGCTCAGTGGATTAAGAACCTGACACTGTGTCTGTGAGGATGCGGGTTCCATCCCTGACCTTGCTCAGTGGGATCCGATGTTGCTGCAAGCTGGTGTTGCCACAAGCTCTGGCATAGGTCACAGAGGGGGCTTGGATCCAGCATTGCCGTGGCTGTGGCATAGGTCAGCAGCTGCAGCTCTGATTTGAACCCCTAGCCCAGGAATTTCCATCTGCCATAGGAGCACTTTTTTAAAAATCATAATTGGGTTTAGCATTGTGTCAAGTGATTTTTCTGCATCTGTTAATATCCTCATGTGATTTTTCTTTAACCTGTTTTTGTGATTGATTATATTAGTTGATTTCTGGGGGGTTTTTTTGTCTTTTTTTTAGGGCCACACCAGCGGCATATGGAGGTTCCCAGGTTAGGGGTCCGATGGGAGCTGTAGCCACCGGCCTACGCCATAGCTCACGGCAATGCCGGATCCTTAACCCACTGAGCGAGGCCAGGGATCGAACCCAAATCCTCATGGATACTAGTCAGGTTTGATAACGGCTGAGCCACGATGGGAACTCCATATCAGTTGATTTTCAAATGTTGAACCAGCCTTGCCCGCCTGGGATAAATCTCTCAATTGTGGTCTATAATTCCTTTTTTTCTCTTTTTTTCATTTCTTTTAGGGTCACACCCACAGCATAAGGAAGTTCCCAGGCTGGGGGTCAAATCGGAGCTACAGCTGCTGGCCTATGTCACAGCCACAGCAACTAGGGATCTGAGCCATGTCTGTGACCACAGTTCATGGCCATACCAGATCCTTAACCCACTGAGCGAGGCAAAGGATCGAACCTGCATCCCCATGCATACAGTCGGGCTCGTTACGGCTGAGCCACCCAGCCACGACGGGAACTCCTATAACTCTTTTTATGTACTGTTGCATTTGGTTTGCTAGTATCTTGCTAAGGATTTTTGCATCTTTTTTTGGGTTGTTGTTTGTCTGTTTTATGGCTGCGCCCATGGCGTATGGAAATTCCTGGGCCAGGGATCAAATCTGAGCCACAGCTGTGACTTATGCCACAGCTGCAGCAACACCGGATCTTTAACCCCTGTGCCACAGTGGGAACTCCTGGATCTATGTTAATGAGAGATACTGGTCTGTGGTTTTCTTGTCATCTCTTTATCTGGCTTTGGCATTAGGGTAACGTTAGCCTCATAGAATGAGTTAGGAAGTATTGCCTCTGCTTCTATCCTCTGAAAGAGATTGTGGAGAACTGATGTAATTTCTTCCTTAAATGTTAGATAGATTTACCCACGAAGCTGTCTATGTCTGGTGTTTCTGTTTTGAAAGCTTATTGATTATCGACTCAATAGTCTTTAATAGATATATGGTTTTTAAAATTGTCTGTTTTTTCTTGTGTGGGTTTGGGCAGATTGTGTCTTTCAAGGAATTAGTCCATTTCAGGTAGGATAACAAATATGTGGGCATAGAGTTTTTCAGCGTATTCCTTCACTCCTAGGTCATAGTATTCATTCAGTAATGTCCATGGGATCTGCAGTATGTTTCCTCTTTCGTTCCTAATATTAGTAATTTGAATCTTCTTTCTTAGCCTGGATAGAGGCCTATTGACTTTATTGATCTTTTCCAGGAACCAGGTTTTTGTTTTGTGATTTTTCTCCGTTGAGTTCTTATTTTCAGTTTCACAGGTTTCTGCTCCGATGCCTATTATTTCTTTTCTTCTGCTTACTTTGGATTTAATTGGATCCCTTTCTAGTTTCCTAAGGTAGCAGATGAGATGGTTGATTTTTAAATCATTGTTCTTTTCTAATACGTGCGCTCAAAGCTATCAATCTCCCTTTAAGGATTGTTTTGACTACATCCTACACATTTTGGTCAGTTATATTTTCAGTTCTCATATAGTTCAAAAGAGGCTTGACCCTTGAACAACGCAGGGTTTAGGGGCGCCACCGAAGATGTGCCCTATAACTTCATGGCTGGCCCTCCACGTCTGCTCTTCTGTATCCGCAGATTCACCCAACTATATAGATTGTGTATTTACTGAAAAAAAAAAAATCCACATTTAAGTGGGCCTGGGCAGTTCAACCTGTGTTATTCAATGGTCAATGACATCTTTTCATTTCTCTCGCAATTTCTCTTTTTGACCCAGTTTCTCTTGGTGTTTTTTCATCGCCAAGTGTTGAGGGAGTCTCCAGCGTTCTGCTGGTTGTTGATTTCTAGTCTAACTCCGTTGTGGTCTGAGAGTAGACATGGTATGATTTCTGCTGCCTAAAATTTGTTAAGGCGTGTTTTCCGGTCCAGAAGTGCCGTCTCACGGCGCGCGTTCTGTGTGAGCTTCCGAAGAGTGTGTGACCTGCTCTCGGTGGCTGAAGGGGTCTGTAGGTGTCCGTTTTATCCAGCTGATTGATGGTGTTGTTGAGTTCAACACTGTCCTTACCGATTTTCTGCTGGCTGGATCTGTCCATTCCTAGAAAAGGGGTGTTGATGTCTCCAACCATGATAGTGGATTCATCTATTTCTCTTTGAAATTCTATTAGTTTTTGAAGTTCTATTAGTTTTTCATCTATTTCTCTTTGAAATTCTATATTAGTCACATATTGTGACGCTCTGTTGTTAGGTGCACGCACATTAAGGATTATGTCCTTCTAGAAAATTGACTCCTTTATCACTGGGTAACACCCTTCTTTATCCCTGATAACACGCATTGCTTTGAAGTCTGCTCTGTCTGAAATTAATTAGCTACTCCTGCTTTCTTTTGATTAGTGTTAGCGTGGTATACTTTTTCATTCCATTCACTTGTAATCTGTTGGTTCCTTTATATTTATAGTGGGTTTCTTTTAGGCGACATAGAGCTGATGCTTGTTTTTTGATCCATTCTACCGATCTCTGTCTTTTTAATGGCTGCCCTTAGACTATTGACATTCAGAGTGATTAGTGATAGAGCTGGATTCATATTCACCGCATTTGTTACTGTTTTACACTTGTTGCCATTGTTCTCTGTTACTGCTTTTTTTTTTGTCTTTTTGCCTTATCTAGAGCCGCACCCGGGTCATATGGAGGTTCCCAGGCTAGAGGTCTAACAGGAGCTGTAGCTTCCGGCCTACACCACAGCCACAGCAACGCTGGATCCAAGCCGTGTCTGCAACCTACACCACAGCTCACGGTAACGCCGGATCCTTAACCCACTGAGCAAGGCCAGGGATCGAACCCGCAACCTCATGGCTCTTAGTTGGATTCGTTAACCACTGAGCCACGACGGGAACTCCTGTTACTATTTTTGTGTTCCACTTTTATGCCTTTTGTGTTTTTTTTTTTTAAGAAATTAAGTCCTTAATAGTTGGAGATTTTAATATTCGAGTAACTATTCTTTTTCCCCTCTAGCTTTATTTAGATATAATGGACAGAAAAATTATATAAATTTAAGGTGTAAAACACGATGATTTGATATATACATCTTATATATATACAGTGAAATGATTACCACAGTAGAGTTAGTTAACGCCACCCTCTCCTCACATAGTTATCTTTTTTTTTGGTCATGAGAACTTTTGATATATACTACAGTATTGTTCTTTCTTTCTCTCTTTCTTTCTTTCTTTCTTTTCGGTCTTTTTGCCTTTTCTGGGGCTGCACCCGCAGCATATGGAGGTTCCCAGGCTAGGGGTCCAGTCGGAGCTGTAGCCACTGGCCTTTGCCACAGCCACAGCAACACGGGATCTGAGCTGCATCTGCAACCTACACCACAGCTCATGGCAACACCGTATCCTTAACCCAGTGAGCAAGGCCAGGGATTGAACCTGCATCCTCATGGTTCCTAGTTGGGTTCGTTAACCACTGAGTCACGACGGGAACTCCTCTACTATAGCATTGTTAACGACAGTCACCAAGCTCTG
Source organism: Catagonus wagneri (assembly GCA_004024745.2). NCBI lineage: Eukaryota > Metazoa > Chordata > Mammalia > Artiodactyla > Tayassuidae > Catagonus > Catagonus wagneri. The sequence goes on from PVHT021183632.1 coordinate 11,634,032, forward strand.
CGTGAGATCCCTGGAACTTATTCCTCTTATTCTGGAAAGCTTGCGTCCTTTAACCAGGGCTCCCCCGTTTCCTCCACGCCCCAGCCCCTGGCAAGTACCATGTGACTCTCCGTGTCTAGGATTTGCACTATTTTAGGTGCCGCATATAGGTGTGATCATGCAGCATTTGTCTTTCTCTGTCTGACTTATTTCACGTAGCATGATGTTCTCAAGGTTCATCTGTATTGTTGCACATCTGCTTTCTATGGTTTTAATCGAGCATTTTCTATGATGCCATTTTCCCTCTTTTCTTACCCTATCAGTTACACTTTTTTTTTTTTCGTGGTTGCCATAGAGTTTGCAATGTACATTTACAGCTCATCCAGTCCACTTTCAAATAACACGTATCTCTCTCGCTTCATGAGTAGTACAAGCGCTGTTTTTGTTTTTAAACGGCGGCATGGGCAGCATGTGGAAGCTGCTGGGCCAGGGACTGAGTCCGAGCTATAGCTGCAACCTAGGTTGCAGCTGCAACAATGCTGGATCATTTAACCACTGTGCCCCTCCCCACTCCCCCCCCCCATTTTTTCTTGGTCTTTTTAGGGCTGCTCCCTCGGCATATGGAAGTTCCTAGGTAAGGGATCAAATTGGAGCTGTAGCTGCCAGCCTATGCCACAGCCACAGCACGCCGGATCCCTAACCCATCAAGCAAGGTCAGGGATCAAACCCGAGTCCTCAGGGATCCTAGTTGGGTTCGTCGAGCCACGATGGGAACTCCCTGAACCCTCCCTTCTGAACCCTCACCTCCATGGTGCCCGAGCCACTGCCACTGGATTCTTAACCCACTGCACCATAGCTGGAGCTCCGCTAGTACAAGTATCTTATACTAACAAAATAATCCTAATTTCTCCCTCCCGTCTTTCGTATCATTGCTGCCAATCATTTCTCTTATACATAAGCATTCATAAACATATGTTATATATACGCTTATATATATATAGCCAAAACATTGGTGGTATTGTTATTTTAAACAAATTGTTATCTGTTAGAGCAAGGTTAAAAATACGAAAAATAAAGTTGTGTTTTACCTTCACTTATTTCTTCACCTATGCCCTTCCTTAGTTTATGCTGATTCAAGTTTCTGGCCTACATTCTTTTCCGTTTCTCTAAAGAACAGCTTTTAACATTTCTTGAATGGCAGGTCTACTTGCAACCAATGCCCTCAATTCCTGTCTGACAAAATCTTTATTTCTCCTTCACTTTTAAAGGGTAATTTCATAGGGTACAGAATTCTTCATTTGTGGGTTTTTTCCCTTCAGCACTTTAAGTATTTCACTCCATTCTCTTCTTGCCTGGTTTCTGAGGAGCGGGGCATAATTCTTATCTTTGCTCTTTTACAGATAATGTGCTTTTTTTTTAACCTCTGTCTTCTTTCAGGATTTTTTTTTCCCCTTTATCTTTGCTTGTCTGCGGTTTGAAAATGAAAGGCGTGCTGTGGGTTGGGACATTGGTCCTGCTTGGTGTTCTCTAAGCGTCCTAGATCGGTGATCTGGTGTCTGGCATTAACTGGGGGAAACTGTTAGTCATTCTTTTTTCAAATATTTCATCTATTCCTTTCTCTCTTCTACTTCTGGAATTTCCAGTTACACATATGTTGCACCCATGGATATTCTCTTCCTTTTTTTCTCCCCCTCGGTCCTGGTTTTCTCTCCCTTTTGGTTGCTGAGGCGCTGTACGCCCTCGAGCTCAGAGATTCTTTCCTCACCGCGTCCAGTCTGCTAGTAAGCCCCTCGAAGGCACTCGGCTTTTCCGTTCCAGTGTGTCTGATCTCCAGCCTTTCTTTCCGGTCCTCTCTCAGGATCCCTACCTCTCTGCTTACACGGCACATCTCTCCTGGCCTGCCATCTGCTTTAGCCATGAAGGCCTAGATGTCTTACCTTCCGGGTCTGATTTCCAACCTCCCTGCCATATCTGCATCTGGTTCTGATGCTGGCTCTGTCTCTTCAAACTCCGCTTTGTGCCTTTCAGTATACCTTGTAATTCTTTCCTGAGAGCCAGATGTGACGAAGGAGATGAAAGAAACTTCTATAACTAGGTGATATGGAGGTTCCCAGGCTAGGGGTCTAACAGCCTGCCGGCCTTTGCCACAGCCACAGCAACGCGGGATCCGAACCGCGTCTGCAGCCTTCACCACAGCTCACGGCAACGCCGGATCCTTAACCCACTGAGCAAGGCCAGGGATCGAACCCACAACCTCATCGTTCCTAGTTGGATTCGTTAACCACTGAGCCACGACGGGAACTCTCGGAACTCCGAGAGTGGGTTAAGGTTGGGTGTTTTCCCTTTGTATGGTCTTTTAGGCGCTGATAAGATCTGGCTAAACTAATAGATTAAATCTAATAGATTAGGTTAAACTAGATTTCCCTGAGGGCTGGCCTTGTTAAGAACAGAATATTCTAGTATATTTCACAAGGGTTCCTTTCCCCCTCCCTGGCTGGAAGCACAAGGGGATCTTTTCCTCCATATTCACTTGTGAGAGCAGATCGAGCTCCCGGAAGTAAAGTTCACTAACACATGAAGCCGCCTCTCCAACTGGGCCCCCTCTGGAGTTTCAGCTCTGTCCACACGGAGGCCCCAGCAATTTGCAAGTTCCCACTGGAGTCCCATTTCCCCAGTACTGGTTCCTGGGGCGCTTTCTGCTCCCCTGAGCTGTGATTCCCGTCTTTCAGCCGTTCCTGCCCCCATGCCGGGCAGCTCTGCCCTGTGCCTTCACTTCTCTTATGACTCTAACTAGTTGTTGATTTTCCAGCTTTTTCAGTTTTTCACTTGCTGTTAGGAACGAGTGGCAACTTTCCAGAGGTCTGGGATTCGGTTTCGAGCAGCTTCGTGGCTTGGGTGTGGGGGATGGCTTGGCTGGGGTGTCGGCGGGCGGAGAGGCCGCAGGCTTTTGCAAGATCAGGGTGAGGGCTCCCTGAGCACAGGGCTCCCTGAGCCGTTTCCTCTGCCGGTCGGAGACCCTTTGGGTGACTCCTAAGGCGCTTCCCAGGGCTCTGGCCACGTTCCTGGGATTCCCTGGGAGGTTCAGCCGTCATCCCCATCGCCCCTCCTCCTGCTGGCTTCCACTTCCGCTTCCCGCTTCCTCTTCCTGTCCGGGCGGAAGTTCCCTGTGTCCGAGGCTCCACCTCCCGGCCCAAGAGGCCCCTCCTGCTCAGGAGCCCCTCCCTCCCCCTAAGGCAAGAATCCTCGAGGCCGCCTTATGTGGGGTAGGGAGAGGAGGGGAGAAGGGTGCCTCGGGAGACGGTGCAAAAAGACATCTCCCTTCCCCTTCGGGCCTCGGGCCTCCGAGGGTGGGGGGACCGGGTTTAACCGCGTGTCCCCGGGCCTGGAGCCCGGCACACCAGGAAGGGCACTGTCAGGACATCAGTGACATCGGAGTAAAAATGAAGTCTCCCCGTCGGATGCCGCCCCTCACCCCACACGTCCTCCTCGCCTTGGTCACCTTCTTTGTAGGGGTTCCTGGCCCCGCGAAGCCTTCTGGGGTCCCCTGGGGGGAACCCTGGTGTGGGCTTCGCTGTTCCTTATCCCTCAGGGTGGTGTCGGGAACTGACGAATCTGTGACCGTTCGTGTCTGTCCTGCCCACGAAACCCAGTCCGTCTTGTCCACCTCTGCGCTCTCAGCGAACTTTGTTAGATAAGGGGCTGGACCGGCACCTGCACGCTGAGGTTCACGGAATGACCGGCCGCTGGGGACCTGCTGTGTGGCACAGGGAACTCTCCTCCGTATTCTGTGATCATCCACGTGGGAAAAGAATCTGAACGAGAGTGGATGTGTGGACACGCATGACGAAAGCACTTTGTTGTACAGCAGAAGCGACCACAACATTGTAAATCAGCTATACTTCAGTAAAATTAAAATAAAAAGAAAAAGGAATGAATAGGAGAGATGGGTAACAGCTGGTGCCGGACTGTGGCTAAAATCAGCCAGTGGAGGCCCCAGGCGGCCTTTCCCCGGAGGGCCCAGTGCGCTGGTGCTCGCGGATGAGGAGGGTGCTGGTCCTTGGGCGGCCGGGCTAAGCTTTCACGACCCATCACTCGCTCCGAGGGCCTGCCCGCTGCCAGCGCTTGGGGTCCCGGCTGCTTCCTGGGGACGTGGAAATCCTCGAGATGCGATCCCTCAAGCACGGCGGTCCGGTCCAGCCCGGGCTGTCCTGGCAAACCCGTTCTTCCGACCCGGGCCCCAGAGAACACGCTGTTCTTGCAATACGGCGTCTCCAGAACACGAGTCACAGTTTCAGGAGAAAACGAGCCGCCGTTCCTGCTGTGCAGGCTTCCAGCTTCGGGGTGTGGCGGGAGGCCCGAGGTCCCATCCAGCGCCGGGGGTCAGGTGTGAAGAGCTTGGACCTGGAGTCAGGTGATTTGCTTGAGGTGCCCGCCCCGCCCGGTGCGTGTCTGGGCTGCCCTGCGCCTTTGCTTCCAGACTGTTCCGTGGAGACTGAAATCTCTGCTGCAGCCCACGCTCTGGGACCCCAGGCAGTTCCCTTTGCTCTGCTCATCGGTTTTCTCATCCGTAAAGTGGGGCTAATGATGATTCTTCTCTCCAGGTCACCGGGAGGTAACCATTAATCACAGAGATAATAACGGAAGTTGATGGTACTTGTCAAGGACTGAGCAAGGTGTTACTCAGACCACCCAAACCCCATTTTACAGCTGGGGAAACTGAGGCATGAGGCCTTAGGTATCTGCCCAGGGTCCCCCGGCTGGAGGTTTGGGCAGCTGAGCTCACTGCCAGCTGACAATGGGAGACAAACAGCAGCCTCCGTACTCCGGGGGTGGGGGCGTGGTTATGTCCTATCTCCCGCTGGATGGATCCCCCCAGCTGTGGCTCAGCACCCCTCAAGGTCACTGCCACTTGCGGGGCCTCAGCTCTCCTCCGCCTGCTCTCCCAGCCCCCAGGGCCCGCTCCGTGTCCCCGCCTCCAGGCAGTGCTGCGCCACGTAGGGGCCGCTTCCGGCTGGGCCCGGCGCTTCCACTTACTGCAGCGGGAATGGGGCCTGGGACTCTCAGTACTCCAGGGACCCGTGAGAAATGTTTTCATTTTAATTTCTTTTAGAATCCAAAGGAAAAAGATAAATATAATGATATGAATCCAGCCTGGATTATATTTGTCTTTATACCACTGCAGTTGCAAAATATAATTAAATTTTTTTTCTTTTTTTTTTAATATTGGAAGGGGCCCACAAAGGCAAACGTTCCTCAAGGTTGGGAGTCACCACGCGGCCCAGGCTGCAGCATCTGCCATCGCCTGCGGGCATAGGCAGGCCCCTTGGAGGCCCCGTGCCCTCCCCAGCCTCGCTCCTCCGCCATAACGCTCCAGAGGCAGGGGCTCTGTCCCCAGCCGTCGCTCCCTGGTCTCCCGACAGTCACCTCAGGCCTGGCTGGGCCCAGCCTTCCAGTGTCACCCCCTGGAGACCTCTGATTGTCTCACACCAACCCTGGGGCCCTGGCCCCCCAGCTCCTCTGCCCAGCACCTCGAAGCTGAGCTGACTCTCGGTGCAGCAGCTGCTCCCGCTGGCCTCTGAGCGGCTTCAGACACAGGCCGCGTTCTGGTCCCTTTGTCCCCCTGCTCGGCCGAGCCTGGAGGAGGGTCGAGGTGGGCTGGGAGGAGGCGAGCATGTGGCAGCTCTTGTTTAGAAGCCAGGAAGCTCCGCGGCAGAAGCGGGCCTGGGCCCAGGGCAAGTGGAGGCCCAGGGTGTGAAGACTGAGGGCGGATGAGCAGGTTTGAGGTGGGGGACATGGGGACAGCGTTTGGAGGGTCCAGGTGAGAAGAGGGCGGGCTGGGAGGCCATGACTGATCTCATGGCTGAAGCCCCCACCCCAAGGAGGGGACGGGCAAATAAGCGGGTAATTCGAATCCAGAGGCCTGAGGACGGTGCTGGGGGGAGTCCCGGGGAGGGATTCCCATCCCTGGCCAAGGTCTGATGGGACCTGAGAGAGAAGTAGGCGTTCCAGGCACAAGGATCAGCATGTGCGAAGGCTCAGAGGTCCGCGCAGCAGTAGGCATATGTGGGAGGAGGGCCTCGGGCGTCCACCTGCAGCCCGGGGGCCCGACGAGCATGAGCGCGAATGTCTGAGCGAGAATCTGACTGTAGTCAGACTGGGCGCCCATTCCTTCAACGCAGAATAGAGCATTGGCTGGCCCTGTGGTGAAAGACTCACGGCCGCCCACTGCAGGCTTGGCCTTGGGAGGGTGCTGGGGACACAGAGGTGGCTCAGCCCTGGTCTCCCGCCGGTGGGGGAGTCACACAGGGGCTGAGGCCGTGCAAAGAGCTTTGGGGGTGGAAGGAAGGCTGCATGTCCTCGGAGGCAGTGGGGAGCAGGGACTGAGCAATGGGCGGCGGGGACCTGGGGGTGCCAGCCGGGTGGAGGTGCTCCTGAGCAAAAGCGCAGGACAGGCTGGGCCAGACTGACCTGGAGACAGTGCGACGTGATGTTGGGAGCGCCCTGGGCAGACGCAGGGCAGGTGGCAGAGGGGAGGAAGAAGCAGGACAGTGGCCTCGTTGGGGGCCACTAGCGACCTTCATCTCAGACCGAATTTCTAAAGGAATGAAGCCACTTCCTGGTGACGCAGGAGATGTGACCGGAGCGGGAGGGAAGGAGCTGGGAGGTGGAGGGTCTCGAAGACCGGTCCTGGGCCAGGCTAGTAAGGGGGGTTGTTGGACACCCCAGTGTTTGTGCAGTTTCTCCAACAGCAGACCCCGCGAGACTGTGAATGTGAGCCCGTCTGGGGGGTGACGAGCGCGACCCTGTGACGGGAAGGCGAGGAAGGGAGCTTTTGCAAGGAAGTGACTCCAGGAAGCAGGTGTCTGGAGCCCAGGCCCACGGGGGTCTCCGGGGCTCCGCCTGAAGCAGGCAGCAGAGCTGACCGCTTGAGGCGGGAGGGAGCTGGGGGCACTGGCTGCCGGTCACCGGCAGGAGGAGTGTGGATTCGCTGGCAGGCTGCAGCTGGGTGGACTCTGACGGCGGGAGAAGCTGCAGGAGAAGGGTCCAAGTGTATGAATTTGGAATCTCTTGGGTCTGCGGGCTGGGGACGGCAAGGGGCTACGGGAAGGGCATTGGCCGTCCCCCGACTTGAGAACTCAGGGCTCCACCCACTGCCAGAGCCTGTGCGGTGGGACCCCGTCCCTCTGGGCTGTGGCGGGCGGTGGGGAGCATCAGCACGGAAGGGCCTTGGACAACCGTTCTGAGTGTCCCTGTCCCCAGCAGGGCTGCAGAAATGGCGGGAGAGATGTGGAGGCAGATGAGAAAGGGGGAAACCTGTGAAACTCCGGGGTCAGGACGCCCGCATGAGCGGGATGGCCCTAAAAGTCAGGATCCAGGGAGCACAGGGCCACCCCTGGGAGTGCCAGCGCGGATCCTATAACGGGCTGAAGAGTGTCCTCCCAGGCTCTGTCCACCTGGAACCTCAGGATGTGCCCTGATCTGCAAACTATGTAGTCAGTTAAGCTGGGGCCAGCCTGGAGCAGCGGGGGGCCCAGGTCCCACGTCTGGTGTCCTTGGGAGACGACCAGGAGAAACACGGGGAGGAAGCCCACGTGGAGATGGAGACAGAGACGGAATGTTGTATCTGCAAGCGGGGAATGGCTGGCGGCCTCTGGAAGCAGAAGTGGCCAGAAAGGTCTTTTCCCAGAGCCTTGGAGAGGGCGCTGGCCCTGCCGACGCCTTGATCTCAGACTTCTGGCCTTCAGAGCTTGGAAAGAATAAATGTCTGCAGTTTGAAACCTCCCAGTTTGTGGCCATCTGCTATTGCGGCCATAGGACACTAACATAGACCCCACGGCAGGCGTCTCCTAACCCTCCGACCCCAGTGGGCCATGGAGCAGAGACGCCCCCAGCCCGGCGGGAGGGCAGACCCACTGGGATGGGAAATGATGTGCAAAATGAACCTTTTATTTTTCTTTAGAGCCGCACCTGCAGCATATGGAAGTTCCCAGGCTAGGAGTCCAATCAGAGCTGCAGCTGCCGGTCTGTGCCACAGCCACACTGGATCCTCGCTGTGACAGCCACCTCCAC
>PVHT021183632.1:11654711-11671248 GCA_004024745.2 Catagonus wagneri
CCCCTGGACAGTAGCTCAGGAGCCGGGTTCTGCCTCAACCCCCCTCCCCCCAGCCCAGGTGACTTACTCTGGAGCCCCTGCACCCGGGCCAGCCAGCCTGTGTGTCCCTCCCCGGGCCTGGCCACCAGGCGGCTCTCTGCAGGGACAAGAGGAGGCGGGTAGGGCCCTGGAGCCCAGCCCAGACATCACGGATTTCCCTCTCTGGTTTTCCTGTCTCGGCTGCAGGCCGAGCACAGCGCAGGCCAGCCGGGCGGCCTGTTGGCCCACAGACACCAGCGGGGCGGAGCCCACCCACCTCAGTCCGAGGAATGCGCCCCCAGATTCGCCCAGAGCCCCGCCCAGGGGACCCTGCGCTATGCGAACCTCCAGATCCTGGAGGATGCAGCTTGATGGCTGGGGCTCGTTCTGAAGGGAGTTCCCAAAAGGATTAGCTGTCCCCGGAGACAGCCGACACTTGCCAGCTGGGGGCCAAGTCGCTTAGTCTCACCCTCAGCTCCCCCACCTGTCACAGGGGCCGCTCTGCCCGCCGCTGCAGAGCCCGTGGTGTGCGCGTGGCCCGGGAAAGGGGACACAGCCAGGTCAAGGTGGGGGAGGTCCTCGGGGGCCACCAAGTGCCCCTGGAGAGCTCGGGGCCGCCGTGGCACGGACCCCACACGGCATGAGGGGACAGCAAGGCAGACCTGTTCACGGAGCCTCTGGCCCGTGGTCTGAGGTCCGAGGTCTGAGGCAGAAAGGGCCTCAGCGGAAGACATGGGGGCAGGGGCGTGTGGCCAAGACAGGGCTTCCAGGGCCTTGGGCCACAGCCCCAGGCCCTGGGCTCCACGGAAGGGTGGCCCTCTGCTCCCCTCCCACAGGGGGCAGAACTGAGCTCTCCTGGGGCCGTGGATCCGAGGAAAAAGCCTCCGATGCCCTTCCCACGGGGCATGCAGCAGGCGCTCAGTACGCCTCGGCCCTGTGGGCGACCCGCTCAGGGGCTCGTCAAAGGCTGCAGTGGCCAGAGCTGTGGTTTTCGCAGGCTCAGTGTTCCCTGGGGCTGTTCTAGGGTCTCTAAGCCCCTCCATCCTTAATCACGCAGCCCCTTTAAAAGTTATTCTCCACCCGGAGCCTCTGTAGAAGAATTCGCTTGTGTTCCCGTTGTGACTCAGCGGGTTAAGAACCCGACTAGTATCTGCAAGGATGCTGGTTCCATCCTTGGCCTTGCTCAGTGGGTTAAGGATCCAGCATTGCCCTGAGCTGTGGTGTAGGTTGCCGACGTGGCTTGGATCCCACGTTGCTGTGGCTGTAGCTCCGATTTGACCCCTAGCCTGGGAACCTCCATGTGCTGCAGGTGCAGCCTTAAAAAGAAGAAGAAGAAGAAAAGGGAATTTGCTGGAACCCTGGGCCGGATGCCCACAAAGGGCAGCCACCTGCACCTGCGTCTGCTGTGTGAGCAGAAGCCAAGCAGCCCATGTAGGGAGGGACAGCGTGGCTTTGCAGGAAATGACCGGTTTCAGAGCGTCCCTTAGCCTGCTGTCACCCAGACCTCCTTGCGGACTTTCAGGTCCTGGGATCCAGCTGGGATTCCACAGACTGTCCGAAGTCAGAGCGAAGCGGCTCTCTCCAGCCAGGGTGCCTCCTGAGAGACGGAAAAGGACAGGACAGGGCAGAGAGCCCTGCCAGTGACTCTCCCTCCCCATACCTCAGTGTCCTCATCTGTGAAATGGGTATACTAAGAGTTCCTCCTTAGAGACTTGCGGGATTAAATGCGATAATACATCTAAAGCTTAGAGCGGTGGCTGGTCACACAGTAAGTGCTCAATTAACATCACGGTGGTGGTTATTATTCATATCATTATTCATGTTCCCGGAGCTCCACGGGCCAGCCTTCGGCTTCCATGAGAACACACGCTCAGTCGGCCTCACTTCGGAGTTACCCGGGCTGCCTTTTTGAGGACACCGGGAACGGGAGCCCCAGGGAAGGGAGGCGCCCCGGCCCCGGGGGCTGGTGGTGGAGTCGGAGCTGGTTCTCGAGGTGCCAGCCTCCTGGTCCGGCGCTTTCCCTTGCCTGGGGCCACACCAGCAAGTCCTTCAAAAGGAATGAGGTGGCACCCGCTTGCGGGCCGGGGAGGGGACCAAAGGCAGCTTTGACACGTGGACTTGGGGAGAAAGCTGGGCACGGTGGATGGCGGGCGCCACTTTCCGCCTGTGCCAAGGCCGCTAACCGATGCCCTTCCGCCCTCCTCCTGGTGCTGGGTGTTCGTGATTTTTTTTAAGGCCCTCATCAAAGAAAATGCAATAATGGTGCTTCTAACTTAACGGCGGCGCTTTAGAAAAGATGAATTATTCACATGAGAGATGAAACCGGGATTCGGCAAACCGGGCCAGCTGAAGCCGTCCCTTTCCCTGGCACTATTTTTATCCTCTTTTACGGTCTTTCATCTTGGGAGACTTGCGGTTCACAACGTGGGGGGAGCCCGAGCTGGCAGGGTGTCAAGCCTGAAGCGCTCGGAGCTTCTCCCTGGAGTATACGCCCGAGGCAACGCCGCGAAGTGTGGGCATCGGGCCGGTGCCAGCGCTAACCAGGATGAGGGGGAAGTCTGAGGACTTCCCCCTGTTTTTTCAAAGCTCGGAGGCCTGGTCCCCTATCAGGGGCCTGAAGTACTGTGGGGCCGTCTTGCCCTTTCTTTCGCTGGCACCTGAGGTGTCTGGGATGAGGTGCGGGGTCCTTGAGGAGGGATACGTGGATTCTGCGAGGGGTGCCTGGAGTGGCCTGCCCCAGGGAGGAAGGGGTTTTGTGAGCACAAGGCAGCTCAGGGTCAAGTGCAGCCCAGCGGCTTCCCAAAGGCTGTAGCCCGTGATAGTGCCGCATTGTCAAACTCCTCTGCGCCTGTTTGCTTTAAAAAAAACAACACTCTAGCCCTCCTGGGGCTCTTGAGCCTTGAAATGTGCCTGATCCAAATGCAGATGTGCTGTGTCAACAACACACTGGGTTTCAAAGACTCAGTCAGTGCCTTTGAAAAATGGAAACTCTCTCATTAATACTTTTTTATATATCCGGACGAAACTTCCATTGAAAACAGTACATGCACCCTATGTTCACTGCAGCACTGTTCACAACAGCCAAGACATAACCCACGGATTAAGAAGACGTGGTACACATACACAATGGACTGCTCCTCAGCCATGAAAAGAACAAAAGAATGCCACCTGCAGCAACATGGATGGAGCTAGAGACTCTCATACTAAGTAAGTCAGAAAGAGAAAGACAGATACCATATGATACCACTTATATCTGGAATCTAATATACAGCACAAATGAACCTGTCTGTGGAAAAGAAACAAACTCATGGACTTGGAGATCGGACTTGTGGTTGCCAAGGGGGAGGGGGAGGGCTCAGGGGGACAGGGAGTTTGGGGTTAGCAGATACAAACTACTGCATTCGGAGTGGATAAAAAATGAGATCCTGCTGTATAGCACTGGGAACTGTATCTGGTCATTTGTGATGGACCGTGATGGAGGATGATATGAGAAAAAGAGCATACATATATGTGTTTTTACTCTATATATGAATGGGTCACTTTTCTGTGCAGCAGAAATTGGCAGAGCACTGTAAATCAACTTTAATAAACAATTTTTTAAAATACTTTTTTATATGGATTACGTGTTGAGACGATCACGTTTTGGATACACTGGGTTAAATACAATAGATTGTTAAAATGAATTTCACCTGGTTTTCCTTTTTGTCACGTAACCACTAGAAAATGTTAAATCACATCGCTCACATTTGTGCTTAACTTATATTTCTACTGGAGAGCTGCCATAGAAGGGAGCCTAGGAAGATATAAGCGGCAACTCCCTTTATTGTCTTCTGGTCTTACAAATGGCTTTTTTTTATATACTTTTCCTGTGTTTTCTAAGTTTTGCAGAAACTTCAAAGCTGGCCACTTTTGCTTTATATCTGAAAAGCTACTCTTGGCTTTTTTAAAAAAATTATAGTTGATTTACAACTTTGGGTTAGTTTCAGGTGTATAGCAAAGTGATTCAGTTGTATATATAAGGTACAAAATATGTATAGTATATATTGTATGTTTATTACATACTATATGTATTATCATATATGTTTATCATACATTATATGTATATTTATATATAACCTGTCTGTTATATCAGGTATAATATATATGTATATTTATGGATATGTAAGATGTATTCTTTTTCATATTCTTTTCCACTATAGGTTATTACAAGATATTGACTACAAGTCTCTGTACCGTATAGTAAATCCTTTATATGCTTTATGTACAGCGGTGTGTCTCTGCTAATCCCAAACTCCTGATTTATCCCTCTCCCACCTCTTTCCCCTCTCCTCTTTCCCATACGTTTGTATTCTACGTCTGTGAATCTGTTTCTGTTTTGTAAATAAGTTCATGTGTATTATTTATTAGATTCCATATATAAGTGATGTCATATGATATTTGTCTTTCTCTGTCTGGCTTTACTTCACTCAGTATGATAATCTCTGTGTTTATCCATATTGCTGCAAACGGCATGATTTCGTTCTTTTTTATGGCTGAGTAGTATTCCACTGTATATATGTACCCCATCTTCTTTATCCATTCTTCTATCAGTGGACACAGGTTGCTTCCATGTCTTGGCTGTTGTAAATAGGGCTGCTATGAATGTTGGGGTACATGCATCTTTTCGAATTAGAGTTTTCGTCTTTTCCAGATAGACGCCTAGGAGTGGGGTTGCTGGATCATAGGGTAACTCTATTTTTAGTTTTTATGGGAACTCCGTAGAGTTTTCCATAGTGGCTGCACCAGTTTGCATTCCCACCAAAGTGTTCCCTTTTCTCCACACCCTCTCCAGGATTTATTGTTTGTAGACTTTTTGATGATGGTCATTCTGGCCAGTGTGAGGTGATACCTCAATGCAGTTTTTAAAAATTTATTTTTTTGAAGTATAGTGGATTACAACATTGTGGATCTCTGTTGGAGAACTGCTATAGAAGGGAACCTGAGAGATACAACCAGCAACTGTCTTCACTGTCTTCTTGTTTTACAGAGCACTTTAAAAAATACTTTTCCTGTATATTCTAGGTTTTGCAGAACCTTCAAATCTGGCCACTTTTCTTTATAGCTAAAAAATTACTCTTGGCTTTTTTAAAAAATAATTAAAGTTGATTTACCACTTTGTGTTGGTTTCAGGTATACAGAAAAGCGACTGTATTATATATGTTAATTTCTGATTTGCATTTCTGTAATAATTCAGCCACTGTTGCTTTTAATGAATTGCAGGCCTTTTAAAGAATTGAAATGGATGGATTTCCTGTTGTGGCTCAACAATAACAAACCCAGCCAGTATTCATGAGGATGTGGGTTTCAATCCCGGGCCTCGCTCAGTGGGTTAAAGATCCAGTGTTGCCGTGAGCTGTGGTGTAGGTCACAGATGCAGCTTGGATCTGGTATTGCTGCTGCTGTGGTGCAGGCCGGCAGATGCAGCTCCGATTTGACCCCTAGCCTGGGAACTTCCATATGCTGCAGGTGTAGCCCTAAAAAAGCAAAAAATAAAAGAAAAAACAAATAAAAAATAAAAAAATAAAAGAATTGGAACTGAGCTAAGAGTTGTCGCGAAAGCTGCGTAGTGCAAGTGCGTTTGGGAACAGCAAAAGAATGCGGAGCTTTGAAGTTGTCAAAGATTAGAACTGGGGCTCAGGGTTTGTGAGCTCAGGGCCCTGGCAGACAGGAACCCAAATGAGGGGTCACAGGGAGATTTGTTGATGTGACACAGGAAGTGGCTCCATCGATAACTTGCCCTGATGGGAAGCACCTTCGGGGGGTATGCTGCAGGAATCTTTTCTCTCCCTACTTGGGGCCGGCTGGGCCCGTCTATCCCTTCCATCACTCCTGCAAAGCATGGAGGCCACTCTGAAGTGGGCCCAAAATCAGGAGAGAGACCCAGGGGAGAAAAGGCCTGGGTTCCACCTCGCAGTAAACAAGACGTTAAAAAATGGAGCTCGTCCTTGCTTAACACTTACCAAGTATCAGGCGCTCTTCTACATAATTGACAAGCATAATTCATCTCTTCCTCCACCACAGTTTTATGAGATAATAACCGCTATCATCCCCATTTCACAGATGAGGAAACTGAGGTGCAGAGCCATTCAGTGACGAGCCCTGAGTCCCCGCTAGTGAGACAGGTCCTCAGTGGGGTGAACTTACCCGTCCCGGCCACCAGGGGCGCTCTCCACAGCAGCCTAAATCCTGGACCAGCGCTGTCCAACAGAAAGACCCTGTGAGCCTTGTTTTCAGACAAGGAAAAAAGGTGAAATTAATTTCACTAATATATTTTATTTGATTCAGCATATCCAAAACATTATCAACCCGACATGTAGTCAGCGTAAAAATTATTAATGAGATATTTTACAATATCCTTTTTTTTTTTGGCTGTGCTACATCTGTGAAATCCGGCATCTCATTTATACTTAGAACGCATTTCTGTACTCTAGGCATTCTAGGCACTCAGTAGCTCATGTGGCCAGTGGCTACCTTATTGGATAGTGTGGCCCCAGAATTCGGGAACATAAAATCAAAGAGCCAGCCTAGGATGCCAACCATACCATCAGTCAACCCTGATTGCTTGTGCCGGCTACCTGGAGGCCTGGACTGATACCGAAGCAGCGTCAGGATCCAGTGAGGAGGAAGCTGTGGCTGATTAGCGATGCCCGCTGTGAACGTGGAAGGGAGCTACAGCAGGGGTGCCTCTGGTCTGCTGATGGATAGAGAGCCCAGCCCGCCTCTGCCGTCGTACGGGCAGGCATGTGGAATACACACAGAGGATCACCTGCTAAGCACCCCCTTCTCTGCTTTCCTGTGGTTTTTGCTGTCCACGTTGGGCCAGGCTCCACGTCCACAGCCTGCGTTTGGGACCCAGATCCCTGCGCTTCCACTCTCTGGTGGTGTGACTCCCGAAAAGCTACCTTACTTCTTGGAGCCTCAGTGTCCACATCTGAAAAATGGGCTTAACAACCCCTGCCTAGCAGAACTGTAGTGGGGGCGAAAGGACATGCAGTGCGTGCAGGGCTGGCGCACAGCCGCTGTGGAGTAAGAAGAAGCTCCCTGTTTCTCTTCTTCAAATCCCCCCCACCCCCCACCCTCCACTCCACTCCACTCAGGACACAGGCAAACTCTGTCCCCACTTGAAACCCGCTGATTTCTCTGCCCGGTCCGAGACTGAGTGAGGCCTCCCGCTTGCCTGGTCCTGGCCACGCCCTCTGATGACCCCTCCTTCAAGGCCAAGGTTGGCCTCAGCCTTCAGCAGCCTAGCCCACTAGCCCTGGGGTATGGGGCTCCCCTGGCCACCGGGCCGTTGCCGACTCCCAAGTGGGGCACCCACACCAGATCAACCCACATCAGATGGTTGATGGGGCTGAGACACTCTGCCGGCCCCAGGTTTTTTAATTACTCCCTCCCGGCCACTGTAGACAGGACGTCCGCTCCCCTGCCCCCGGGAGGTGCCAGCGCTCCTCCAGCCCAGCGGGTGCAGCCGTCTCCCACGGCCCACGCGAGTTAGCACCTCTCCCAAGACACCCCGGGTTCTTTTTGGGGGACGAATTTACATCCGGCAACATCTGGCAGAGAAAGAACGGTAAACGGCGAACGCGCCTGCAAGGCAGCGACTCCAATTAGGCGAGAACCAGCTTTCTCTGAGTATGAGGGGGACAGTAATTCTCCGGCCAGCAGAGTTTAATCAAAATGTTTTATGCAAGACGCATCCCTGACCCTGACCAATCTTCCCCCTCTTGCTGGAAATTAAACAAATACATTGTCAGCTCGGATTCCAATGAGCGCATAAACAGACGCACGGCCCGTGGAGGCAGGAGGTTACAGGTTTTAACAAAGCGAGAGGAACGGAGATCAGGCCTGAGGCTTCTGGATTGTTCTCTGGGCTTTTAGCAGCCCCTGCTTCCCGGCCAGGCCTGCCTGCCGGAGCCTTTCTGTCTTTCCCGTGGCCTCGCCCGTCCCCTCCCCCAGCCCGAAGCGGGGGCCCTCTCCCTCCTCTCGGCCCCGTTGTCTCAACCGTATCCTGAATTCACTTCTGTTCTGACTCGTGCCATGCTGCCCTGCAAGCATTTGCTTCAGCATCTGTCTTCCCTGGCAGGCTGTGTCCGATTTGTCATTGCACGCCTGGCATGGAGGACAATGCCTGGCACCCGGAGGACCCTGAACAACTGTTCGCGGGAGGAAGGCGGGGGCAGGGAGGGCCGGTGGGTGAGGGACAGGGACCTTCCTTCAGGGGGGTAACACGTGTTACCTTCCTTCAGGGGGGTCTACGTGTGCCCAGGGTCCGTCGGGGGAGCAGAGTGGCAATTTAACCTGGTTTCAACTCTGCAGGGCTCAGTTTACTGATCAGGATAGTGGGCATAATGTTATGGGGCAACTGCTGTGGTTCAGTGAGAATTAAATGAGCTGCAGACACATGGGTGCAGACAGGGGGCAAGCTGGTGGTGCTGGGAACGGGGTGGGGGGCAGGAGAAAGACGCGATGGTTCCACCGTAGAGGGGGTGCTGCCGGGACTGGCTCTGGGAGATGGGTGACGCCCAGTGAGGGCGTTCATGCGGCTTGCCCAGGACCCTCTGAGGCTAATGCCTGTGGGGTCCCTGTTATGCTTCCCCAGGAGTTTCTGGTAGAGTGTAGACATGGATTCTAGTATGGGTCCACCCACTGGCTGTAGAAGACTCACCTGGGACACTTTAAAAAGCCCAGTCCCAGGAGTTTCCTAGGGGCCTCGTGGTTAAGGCTCTGGCACTGGTCAGCACTGTGGCATGGGTTCGATCCCTGGCCTGGGAATTTCTGCATGCTGAGGGTGTGCCAAAAAAAAAAAAAAGGAAGAAGAAGAAGTCCAGTCCCTCTGCTCCAGCATGGACCTTCTGGCTCAGGGGAGGCGGGGGGGGGGGGCCCTGCCTTCGTCTTTGGGACAGAGTGCCCAGGGGATCCCGCTGCCTAGGGGGACTGGGAGCGATGCGTGTGGCCCATCAACTTTGTAAGTGACTAAATATCAGCGCTTTGGTGACACGGGTGCTCGGTTGCGTCAAAATGGGCAAAACCAGTGCGGGGAGGAATGAGTGTGTTAAAACCAGTCTGGCCGAGGCGCCCACCTTCTCCTCTCCCGGCCCGTCTTCCTACCTTCTCCTGAGGATCAGGGATTCCCGCTGCGCAAGGAGGCCCCGAGGCCTGGGAGCAGTGGCTGGTGGCCGAGGAGACATGGACCCTGTCCCGGGACCAGAACGCTGCCTGCCCTGTCCTGCCATGGACACGCCTGGGCCTTCCTCCCTCTTCAAGCCGGTCCTGTTATCTCAACAGCCCCGATTTGGGTAGAGGTGGGGGCCAAGGGCAGCAGCGGTCCAGGCGGGCGTTGCCAAGTGCTGGATTCTGGGGTCAGACAGGCTGGCGTCCTCCTTACGTTATTGATGGAGAAAAAGAGCTCAAGGTCAGAATGGCCCCCGTCCACCTTCTGGCCTTGGATATAGGAGCCTGGCCTCCTCCTTGGGTGGAGACTTTCCGCGAGGCTCAGTGAAAACGGGGGAAGAGAGCAGCTGTGCCGGCACTAAGAGTCCGGCCTGGGTCTCGGGGGGCGACGATGGGGAGTGGGGCTGCTGGAAGGCGCTGAGGTTACTCTCCCCCCACCTCCCAAGCCCACTCCTTCGCCCCCGACCTGGTCCCGCAGCGGGCACGGAGGGTGACTGCCGTCACGGCACAGCACCGGCCGGGGGCGGGCTGCGGTCTGAGGCTCTCCGTTTTACAGATGAGCAACAGGTGCTCGGGGAGCCAAGGACACAGCCGAGCCCGAGCGCCTTCGGAGAGGGGGGCGCGCGTGCGGCAGAGGGTGTCATCTCCAGCAGGAAGCAGATGTCACCATGCTTCTCCGGCAAGGGAACCGAGGCTCGGAGAGATGCATGGGGTCACTCGCCCGGGGACGGGGACAGGAGCCTCAGTCCCTCGCACCCGCCCAGGCTCTGCACTGCCCTGGTCACATGGCAGCCTATCTGGGCCTCTTGGATGCGTTCTGTGCATTTGGGGCACATGCGTGAGGGCAGGTTCGAAGAATTATGTTCGAAAGCGGGGAAGGTTTGAGGTCGCCAGGCTTGGATTTTGGCTGGAGGGAACCTCCCCTGGTGGCGGAGAGGGTGGGGGTGTGGCCCTCTCTGGCTGGGCCGGACACGGATGTCTACACGGCTGTGAAGAGGGGATGGCTGGGCGCCCCGCCTGACAGGTCCCCCGTCACCCGCTCCCGTTCCAGAAGGCACCCGGGCCCAGGGCCGGATTCTGCAGGCCTTGCCCGAGGCACATCCATTAGCCACGGGCACAGATGGAGCATCCAGGGGCAGGAAGCACACCCATGCTCCTCGCCAGCAGATCAAGTGTTCCCTGGCTGGGCGGACGTAAGGATTAGAGCTCCCTTGCCTCCTGAACCCCGGTGCCTGGTCTCATCTCGAAAACACTCTCCGGGTGGCAGTGCCAGGCAGCTGGGCTCTCACGCAGGGGGCTTCTTGGCCACAAGACCACAGCAGCCACGGCCGGATCTTCCCGTGGCCCATTTGGCCTCCCCTGACCACCCGGCCAGCTGTGTCCACACCTGGGCCTCATCCTCAAGGGCTCGCCCAGGGCCTGGGTCGGGGGGCGGGTGGGGGTGGCGGTCCCTGCCCCCCCATCCCCAGGAAGGAGGCGCTGAGCAAGGCTTGCAGAGAGCATGGCTCAGCGCAGGGGGGTGGTCGGGAAAGGGCAGGGGTCGTGCACCAAGGACAGGGTGGGAGCAGGGGTGATGGGCGGGCGTGACGGAAACTGCTGGAGTCCGGCTGGGGAGGGGAGGAACACTCCCAGCCCAGGCTGTGCCCTGCGAGGAGCGGGCCCGGTCCCGTATCTAGGGCCACAGGGAGGGTCTCCCCTCGTGTGTCAGGGACTGCAGTGGCCCGGGGAGGAGGGGGCCTGACGGGGGCTCCGGCTGTGCCCCAGCCCTTTCCTCGGACCTGAGATGAGGAGGGCGGCTGACCTGGATCTTGAACACGGGACCGCGGGCCTCAGCCTGCTTGTCATTCCACCCAGGCCTCCGTCTGTGCCCGGTTCCTGGAATTTCAGTCTGTCTCACAAACTGGCCGTACGTCATGGGCTGCACTGGCCTGGCAGAGCTTCCACGGCTGCGTCTGTTTTCATGGCTTTTTTTTTTTTAAGGCGGTCCAGGCCTGCTGCAAAGTCCCCGTGAAAGAGCATCTTTCCAGCAGAAGGTCCTTGCTGCAAAGCAAAGTGGGTTTTTTTGGGGGGGGGAGAATGTGTCCCTTCTGGGGTCCTTGCTCATGTGTATACCCCGTCCCCAGGGACAATTATTTAAGACCTGCCAGGTGCCAGGTGCTGTGCGATGCTGGAGCCATCACACCGATGAGCAAGAGGGGGCGTCTGACAGAGGCATCCTCGCCTCACACCTGCTCTAGTGGCCAGTGTCCCAGGGGAGCAGATAGAGGAAGAGCAAGAACTTCAGTAGTTGAAGGAAGGCTTCTTGGAGGAGGTGGTGTCAGCGTTGGTTCCCAACAGGTGAAGAGAACTTGGGTGGTCAGACAAGGTGGGAAAGAGCCTTCCAGATGCAGCAACTGCTCTTTAGGGTCAGGAGGAAGCCAGCCCCACAGCCACAGAGTTTTGGAGAATACAGCCTCTTTCTGGGGAATCTGTTGCGGGCTCTTAAGCCTTGATAAAAGCTAAGATTCAGGAGGGCTGGCCGGCCATGTGTTTATTGCCGCATCTTCCCATGGGGCCCAGTGCCAGGCACAGAGCGGGGCTTAGTAAATATCAGTTGGGTACATAGTGGGCAGACCTCCCCGGACACACACGTACCCTGCATGCTCTTGCAAAAGTGGGATGTCGAATGCTGGCTGATACACAGTGAAAGGGGAACAACTGGGGGAAAATTCTTCTTCCAGGCTTGGGATCTTTGCCTATGCTGTTCCCTCTGCCTATGACACTGTTCCACACCTGACTTCCACCAGCATTTTTCAGAGGGTCCTAAGTATGTCTTGCTCGCCCGGTGTCCCGCTTGCCAAGCATAGGGCTGTCCATGGGTAAATATTTATTGCTTTAATTCATGGGCCCAGAACACCCAAGCAGATGTTCTATATTGTTTATTAAATAAAGGTTTAGACATGTGCAGGAGTGTGAATACACACACAGAGATCCTGGGTCAATGTCAGGAGACTGATATCCAGCAAGGAAAGGGGAAAGCCAGAGAGACAAAACCGAGTTTCTGTTTAGCAACCTGTTTCCAAGGCTGAGCGATCTGGAGAAACGGTTCCTGGCTGACTGTGTGAGCCGCGGCCTCTTCCTGCAGAGCCCAGAGAGTTCTCCGCTTCTCGGCACCTACTGTGCCACCGTCCAGCCTCGGTTTCCTCATCTGCAGCCTGGGCACCACGATGGCCCTAGAGAGCCGCGGAGAGGATTACTTACGATAACTCGGGCAAAATCCTCACTGAGCCCGGGGCCCAGGACAGGTCCGGTGGTTATTGTGGTGGGTGGGTAAACTGCCCACCTGGAATCAGGAAGGCCATTCTCTTCCAGGGACAGTGACAAACTGCAGCCACGCCACCTCGGCTGTCCTACAGCGCCAGCATTTGGTCCCGAGCCCCAGCCTGCCCCCTGGGGCTCCCCCGGCACCTGGCATCCCGAGCCTATTCTTGGGCTACTTGGTACCCACCTGATCGCTGTCATCCACCCCCCGACTCAGATTTCTCACCCGGCAAATTGGGGCCGATTGAACAGGCTGACATTTGCCAACAAACAGGCTACGATTCTATTGCCATCTGTTACCAGTGCATCTTTCATTTTCTGCAAAGAAGAAATCAGTCTCCAGCTTCCTGGCTGGCTCATGGGTGGTGGGGGGGAGGTGGGCGGGACCCAGAGGTGGGCCTCTCCTAGGGGGGGGGTTGCCACCCGCGACCTCCCCCAGGGCGTCTCCGAGGGCGGCTGGAACCGAGAGGAGCAGATCCGCTCTCCGTTGCCTGCTGCGCCCGCCGCTTCCAGCCCAGAAGCAATTTGCTTTCATTATGAAGGCCACGCGAGTGTGTTTGCAGAAGGGCTCAGCTTCCCAGCCGCCTGGACTGCGGGGAAAATTTTCCTTAATTATTTTTTTATAGCCTAACTTTTGTGTGAGACGGTTTGTTATTATCCCTGCCTCACTTGAGAGTCATAAGCCGGCAAGAAGACCCATAAATAAAACTTTACTTAATATTCAAACTCCCCGTGATGGGATGATGGATGGAGGGGGGTGGGTGGGGAGGCACCGCCCCCCCACACGCGCACAGAGCCCCCCTTCCCCGCGGTGGCAGAGCTGTCCCCGCTTTCTGTGGGGAAGGCAATTACTTTGAGCTCCCTGTAATCAGAACCACTTCCTACCTCTGCATTTTGTTTTTCTAAGTTTCTCATTTAAAACCTGGATGGGCGACATTGTGTCCCATTTGTATTGTGCCGAGCGAGATTAGTCCGGGCGCCGCGGTGCGGGGGCTGCTGGCTCGGCCATAATTTACCTGGGAATCCGCCTTTGAAACATCGAAGCGCAACAGCTACAAAGACAGAGCCATGATTTGATCCCCAGATTCCGAAGCTTTGGGGACAAATGCCTGGCAGTGGAATTAATTTTTCTTGAGGAATAGGAGAGTTGTAACTTTCGCTCTATTATTTCAAACCTGCCAGGCTGACTCTCCGGGGGCCAGAGCTGCAGCTGGCGAAGAAGAAACAGAGGGAGCCGCGGTGCAGGAGACCCGGGTTTCCTTGGCCGGGGCGTGGCGGTGACTTTCCGTGAGGTCCTGTCCCTCTCTGGGCCGCAGTCACCTTACCCAGAAAGTGGAGGGGCCGGACAAGGAAACGACACAGCGCCCCTTTCTGAGTTGATTTATTTTGCAGCACCTACTGTGGGCCAGGCGCCACGCTAGGCCCTTGGTGCGCCCTACGATGAGAAAGCCACAACAGACTGAGAGGCAGGGCCAGCCACAGCGCAGCCCTCAATATTATCGAGGCCCTACTGTGTGCCCGGCATAGCTCTAGGCACTGAGCACACAGGGTTAAGGCCCTGGCTCTCCCAGAATTTCTGTTCTGGAAGGAGAGCGAGCATAAACATGCAAACGGATGAGATCATTGTGGGGAGCTGGGGGGTGGATGCTTTGGGGAAAATGACACGGGATGCTGGAGCTGATGGTAACGCGAGAACGTGGTCGTCCTGACGGCCTCTCCGAGGTGGTGGTCACCAAGCAGAGCCCTGAAGATGAAGAGCAACCCGGACACATGAAGACAGGCAAAAGCATTTGGGTGGAGGGAACAGCATGTGCAAAGGCCCTGAGGTGGGTGCAGTAGACACCGCAGACCTCTTCACCCAGCACCGTTCCCCCCACCACTGCCCCCCTTGCCTTCTTGTGCTGCAGAGCCTGGGCAGCTGTCCTGGGGTCAAGGTCCTACCTGGGTGACACACCCTAAAGATGCCACTGCACGGGACTGGGAAGGGAAAGGCAGGTGACACTGGAAAATGACTTTCGGGTGTGCCCGGAGGCAGGCATCACGGGGCTGAGCGGAGAGAGGTGGTGGCAGAGGGGGTCCTGCCCCATCAGGAGGGCAGGCTGCCACAGCCCCTCCCACGCAGGTTTCCCCGTCCCGTGGCCTGACTCCGCACCGGCACAGGCCAGTGGCAGAGCTTCCCCTGAGTTTCCTGGCACGCAGGGCAGGTCCGAGCGCCCGAGACTTTCCCTGCCCCCGGAGCAGCCCTCAAACAGCCACCGGCTCGGGTTCCCCTTGGGCGGAGGGTGCCCCTTGCTGGCTCCTGGCCTCCCCGTCTCCTTCTCCACCACCCAACCCGATAAATCTGCAGTCATTTCCCAGAGAAACTGCTGGGCCTCGAGTCCTCCTCCCTGGGCCTGCTTCTGGAAACTGCAAAGTGCTGCTCTTTCATATCTCTTTGCTGTTTTGTTCCCAGACAGGTGGAATCGGGCTTCATTGCCCTGAGGTTCCATCAGACGTCTCATCTCCCCTCAAAAACTTTCTGATTAAATTAATGAGAGTAGATTCTGACGTTGGCACCCGAGAACCCGGGCAGACCTTTGAGCTGTCATCACCCACCGCCGCCTCTTCGCTCTGGGCGCGCCCACTGGCCCACGCTGTGTTCCAGGCGGCGGTCGCTGTAATTGCTGGGCCGGGCTCAGCGCTGCCTCTGCCGGAGATGACTCTTGGGCCTCGGTCCTGGACTGGCTCATGCAGAGCGGAGCTTTCTCAGCCTTTGGAAAATGTGCTCTCTGAAAGAGCTGAGAAGGTTAATGGTGCTTGTGCAGGCGCCCGGCCACCTGCCAGGTAGTGGCTCGGGCAGCTGACGCTGTAGGTCATTAAGAAGCAGAAAGATGAGGATGCAATGGCGTTATCTTGCTTCTCAGGCAGCCCTTCCGGCCCTCCGTTGGCTCTGCAGGTGCCTCTGGGCTGTCTGGCTGTTTGCTCAGCTCGCGGGAACACACGGTGCCCCTGCTCTGAGCTGCTGCGCGCCTGCTCTGGGGCTGGGCTGGGGGCTCAGGGCTCCCAGCAGACAGAGAAGGCCCCCGCTAAGGCTCCTCGTGTCACGTGACAGGCTCGCCTGCCCCCCCCCACTCCCTCCTGTGGGCTCCCGGGTAAGAACCCAAAGAGTCACCTGTGACAAAAGACTATAAGCTCAGAGTGACACGGAGAGGGACAGAAAGAGCCTGGGATCCCGAGGGCCCCCCTGAGCTGTGGCACCAACACCAGCACCACCTGCCTCCGGGCTTCCTGTGAAGTGAGGGAGAAAAGCCTCGTTTGTGGCAGTCGGTGTTAGCTGGGCTGGCCGGAACTCGCCTCAAGTCCTAATTTTTAAGCCCGCGGACTGGCCATGGAAGAAATCTGAACACACTGTAGAAATTTCCATCACTGAGTCACGTTATAAACATTGCAGGTCTCCTCCTGGGAGCCCTCAGGACTGCCCGCTCCCTCCTCCACGCCCCTACCCCTTACCTTGGCCATTCCTTTGTCAGAGCACCTTACCCCGTTGCCATATCCACGGGCAGCAGCACCCCCATTAGACCGTGAGCTCCTGAGCTCTGGGGCCCAGCATGAAGCCAACTAGGGGAGGCGGTCAGGGCAGTTTGTTGACTGACTCGGTGAGGCCTATCCTTCCTTCCCCGTGTTGTGAGTCTGTAAGTCTTACCTGAAGTTGGGGATATTGTGGGCAGACTGGGAATTCAGTTGAGGGTGAGCCAGGAGGCTGGTTCTTTGGGGAACAAAAGGCCCTGATGTTCGGCATTTGCCAAATTCCCTGGTATAAATACTCCCACCACGGCCAGCTTCCAACTGCCAGATGTTCAACCACCAACTCATAAAATCTCTTGAAAATTTAACAGTTGGTTCTTGTGAGCCAGTACAAGCCACCTTCAGCACATGGCTCTCAACTCCATTCATCTTCCCTCCTTCCTGCTTTCCTCGCTTCCTTCGACCCTCCCTCCCCCTCCCTCTCCTCCCCCCTCCCCTCCTCCCT